>JANZLB010000014.1:12926304-12937830 GCA_026167865.1 Notarius quadriscutis
AAGAGGCCGGCCACAATTTACCTCCGCCGACCGCGAGACCGGCCAATATTAGAATCCCGGCCAGTAATGGAATACAGGCCACAATTAGAGGATTTACGGTATGTTCCATGTGTTGTTTCATAGTTTTAATGTATTTTTAATATTGTTGTACAATGTAGAAAATACAGAAAAACGTATGAATGAGTCGAGTAGGGGTGTACAAACTTGCGATTGGTAGGTTAGACTTAAAGCGTACAAAGAACAACGTTTACGTTTTTATCCAACCGGTTGTCAACTCGGAGCCGGATTGTGGAGCGAAACACTGGTGAGAAAGATAGCTTAGCTTATCTGTTCCCTGAGACGTGACTGAAAAGCGCTTCGGAAATGCATCAGATGTGCATTGGCTTTTTTGTGACACTTTTTTGAAGGATATGCAAAACTTTAAGATCAGTATCCTAGAACTCTAGATTTTATTAAAGCTAATGCTTCAGAAAGCGTGTGAGAGAGAGTGCGTCTTTATAAGTGAACAGAAGAAAGTAACACATCACACTGGTTGAGGGGTTTTTTTTGGGGGGGGGGGGGATGATCGCATTCGAGACGAGACACCGTATATGACCGAGCCAAAGGCTAGACATTATATCCTCCCCAGACTGTGAGTCAACATGTTGGGACACGATCTACTGCTGAGGGCTGTTCAAGTGTGTACTCGCATAGAGATCTCTCTCTCTCTCTCTCTCTCTCTCTCTCTCTCTCTCTCTCTCTCACACTCCGAGTATCTGCTATGTGCAGGTGTGAATGAGGAAATGGCTGGCTCTGGAAACTGCCTCCCCAGGTAATTTGTTGTGCCCGATTTTCACTTGGGCTTTTTCAGATCAGTCCTCGTAAACCTTTACTTTTAGGCATTTGGAAAGTCATTCAAACTTTCACTAACTTCTGGATGACTGACTTTTTTTTTTTTTAAATAAAAGAGTTAATGTTATTATCCTCAATCATCCAGCTGTCCTCTAATGATTCTTTTTTTTTTTTAAAGTTCTCCTAAGAGAGACTGTTTGATTTGTTTAATACTTTACCCCACACAGTCTTTTGAAAATCTGTACATTTAAAAGGCCCAGTCGAGGATCTATCAGCGATTTATTTATTTATTTTTCCGAGTAGGTTTGTGTGCGCATGTGTGTGGTATTTCGTTCTGGAAGGAGAACAGAAGTTGGCAAAGCCATCTGATGACTCCGTCTTCTGCAGTGGCGCCTGTAATAAGAACCATGCCTGCTGTGAGCCAGCAGAAAAGTGTGTGAGCATTTGACTGGGTTTCAAAGAATATAAATGGAGGCAAACATAAATGTTCAAGGCCCTGGCATTTATTAAATATTTATAAATGGTTGGTTCAAGAAATGCATATCTATAAATCCAAAATGATTATAAGGAAAAGATATGATTTTCTGCCTGATTAGGCAGATCATCAGGACATGGGTCGTCTCCCTCTGGAGCAACTTGAGTGTTTACAGTGCGCGTATTGCATCTGGTTTGATTTAAACTGATGTGTGTTCTCTCATTTCTTGATCACTGTCGTCCTGACTGCGTTATTAACCACTTTGGGTTGCAGGTGAAACTCTGCAAGATCAGATTTGTCTGCTTATGAACGTCATGAGATTTTATCTTGGAGAGGAAAGAGAAAAACAGAAACAGCAGTCTCGGCTTTTCAGTGTGTCCATGGACAAGTAACAAGGACTCTTGTGGTTAATTTATTTAAGACGCATTTCGATCCTGAGTACAGTAATCTTGTAGTACTAATTCTTGTTCTTTCCACCACGTTTAAAAACATGCTGTAAGGCGCAGTTTCTTTGTCAAATGGTCACCTGATGCCAAAATCAGACTACAAGAATTCAACACCGTGGACAAATTTCCAGCTCCTGGAACGATGAACAGGCCTCGTAGTGAGACATGATGGAAGAACTATGACGTGGCGTCTGGGCCCAACAAAAAGTCTAACATGTCCAATTTTTTTTTTCTGTTTTCTTGCCTAGTTTGACTTGCTATGTTGACTTGATAGCCATGATTGATAGTTTCTCGACCCTCCTCCTCAATGGCACACAAAGACCTGAACGATGATTGGTCAGGGTCGAACTCGTAGTGTTGCCAGTCTCCTGACCAAGACATGAATTTATGGCACTGTGATTGTCTAATCTGACATGGTGACCATCATGAAAGGCAAAAATATCATGGTGTTTGATCCCAGCTTTCGTTTCTGCGGTTGGGTTAAAGGGGGAGCAGACTTCGAGATGTCGAATTCTGATTGATTATACTTTGGTTGACCTCTCAAAATACAGCCCCACCAAACTCAAATCAACCAGAAGAAAATGACAGGGAAAAGAAATTCAGAAATCTTAATGGTCTTTCTTTCGCAGTTGCTGGTTAATTCACCGCAGATGTGACTAATATCAAGAAGCTGATTATGAAGACGGATTTTAAGATATCCTAGCTTTTCTAAGAATGTATAACATAATGGTGTTTTTTCTTGGTGCTGCAGTGGTTAGCACTGTTGCCTCACACCAAAAAGGTTCAGGGTTTGTACCTCATGGCTGACTGGAGCTTTTCTGTTCCCCCTTTTGTTACTCCACCAACAGAGAATGGGTTCTGTTCTGATTTGTGCACCAAATTTCAAACCTTTTATTAGTGTTTCAACCAAAAATAAATTGGTTTGGAACCTGAATAGTTGGTTCTCGACTGGAACCATTTAGTATTTAGTAGACGTTCTTATCCAGACTGACGTACAACATAGTTGGGGGTTAGGTGCCTTGCTCAAGGGCACTTCAGCCATTCCTGTCGGTCAAGGACATCAAACCGGCAACCTTTTGGTCCCAAAGCTGCTTCTCGAGCCATTAGGCCATGGATTCCCCCATAAATGTAGCTGATTTTTCCACTGCAAACCATGATAACATAAGTGAGCATGTCATTAGTTTGGAGAGAAAGAAAGGCACAGCAATGGACAACTCAACAGAAAAGGACACCTCTTTTGAAAAAAATGGAACGAAAGCAAATATCTGCAGTAACAGAACAAAAGGTCACGCAATGTGCTCCACCATCTTGCTACTACTGTTTACATCCATTGGGCATTGTGCAACGCCCTCTGTTCACCCTTGACACATCCTTCATTTACAAGGCAGCCATGGCCTTGATGAGGGCAGCCATGGCCTAAAGGTTAGAAAAGCAGCCTTGGACTCAAAGGGTCACTGGTTCTTGGACTGGCAGGAAGAATGTGGGGGGAGTGAATTAACTGCTTTACCCTTCCTCTGGAAGTGCCCTTGAGCAAGACACCTAACCCCCAACTGCTCCCCATATAGCGTACAGGGTGTGTAGTATAGCTGCCCAGTTTTGTGTGCGTTGCTTCAGATGGGTTAAATGCAGAGGAGGAAGTTGGCTGTGCTCTAGTGTACATGTGACAAAGACAGCTTTTTCAGTGGTTCCACTCAATTGGTGAAAACCTGGGCTAGTTCATTAGCACGCACCAAGGTTCAAAGAATCCTGAACAGACCTAGTTCATGAACCCATTCCCTGTTGGTCAAAAAGTGGCTCGTGTGGAGTTTGTAGAGTTTGCATGTTCTTCCCATACCTGCATGGGTTCCTCTGGGTGCTCCGGTTTCCTCCAACAATTCAAAGACATGCAGATTAGATCAACTGGCTAATCTAAATTGCCCGTGAATGTGAGTAGATTGTAGATTGGCGACCTGCCCAGGGTGTATCCCGCCTCTTGCCCAAAGTCAGCTAGGATTGGTTCTAGCTTCCCCCACGACTCTGGCCGTTATGCAGTATAGATAATGGATGGATGTTCTTGCATCCTAAAATACTACATGGTTTGTCTTAAGGTTAGTAATAAGTATGAAATTATTAAATAGTCACGCAGGTATATGGAAAGAAAACACCATACGTTTTCCATTGGTGCACTTCAGTGTCGTCTTGGCAGTTTAATATTTGATGTGGTGGTGGTAGTAGTAGTAATAATAATAATAATAATTTGGCCACAGTACCAATCAAAGAATGGAAATCTGGCCTCACTGGAAGAGAAACCCAAACCCCTCCAACCAAATTCCATGCAAATTGTTCAATTTTCCAAAACGCCGGTGATTTGAATTGTTCCCAGCTGTTGAGTTATCAGCGTTTTGATTTTCTCCAGGCTTCTGGGTCAGGCAAGTTGATGAGAGCTGCCTCTATGTCTGCCTTACTGTTTAAATAAGAACTAAGTGGCATTTGATACTCTAGCATGTCTCCCTCCCCCCTTCCTCGCCTCGTAACCCACAGAGAAAAGGGGAGGTGAAAGAGGGGGGGAAAAAGGAAAAGAGTGAAAAATTGCATGGGGGCTTAGCAAGGATCCGTAGTTGTAGCCATGTCATTAATTCTTTTTGGAGACTTTATCCTGACTTCATTGGGAAAGTATGCTGAAATTGTGTTTCATATGGAGGTGTTTTAAATGCCCATTGTGTGTGTGTGTGTGTGTGTGTGTGTGTGTGTGTTGGGGGGGTTACACAGGCAGTGTAAAAATGAAAAGAAGACATCTGAAGCATTATAAAGCCAGGTGTGGCAGGGTTTTTTTTTTTTTAGGATCACCTTACAGGTCCATAATGTCTATATATTTCTATAGCGAACGGGTTCCTAATGTTTTCAACACCAGCGTAGTGTGTTTAGCTACCCCCTGCAACGATCTTCAACACTACTAAAACTCCATTCGTGCACATTTTTGCATTTCACCATCGTGTGAAAAAGGAGGTCGCTGAGGCTGACTGGCCGCAGCCTGAAACCATTCGAGTAATGTTGTCTAACGAGCTTATTTGCCAAAAATTGGCTGAACAAATTTTGAAGTGTGCCTTTTCATGGTACAATGCGCCACTTGTCTGTGTGCGCTCCGGGCTGGGAAGATGGGAGATTAAGAGATAAGGCTCTTAATATAAGGAACTTGCTCACACACATCTGTATGTACCGATGTTGGCATTTGAGAGCGCAGAAAAGGGTAGGTAGGGTGGATAGAAGGGGAGAGGGGATTTCAGACAGAGAACATTTGATATAACACAGACTATGTGAAGGGTGTTGAGCAATTGGACTCCTCCATTCCAGCAGCTAGTGATTGTGTCCTGGAGGAGGTTATGATATAAGCTTTGAGCTTAGATGATGTATGATATAAACGGCAGCCATCCTAAAACTGAAGGACTGCCACGGTTCTTTTCAGGCTTCCAGCATTGTGAATTAAGAGGTGTAATGGGTATTATTCCATCCACGTTCACTGGATATGAGCAATCGTGTGCTCTGATTGGCTAATCTGCTTACTAGGCTATCAGCTCATATACTGGGAGTAGAGAAGAAAAAAATGGAGGAGCGTGTTGCTGAACCAACCGAGGACGAAATAAAAACTCTACTTGAAAACAAACCCACAAAAAAAGCAACAAAATATGGAATAAAAGTATTTGATAGTAAGACTGGTGTATCTTTTTTTTTTTCTTTTTCAAGAATTATTATTATAGCACTTTTCACAAATTGCTCATTATTTCGCCGATTTGGTTACATTCTAAGCGGAAATGATTTTGTCGGATGTTTTCTGTAAAGCTTTTATTTATTGAATTCACAAAATATAAAAATAAAAATGTTCTGTTTCTCAAAATCCAGTAAATGTGGATAAAATGAAAGTTATTCCACTCAATCTTGCCATACATGGCTTATAGCCAACTCGGAGCTACATGCCTCATCGGCTATCAGCTCATGTACGACTCGATTTCATGGAATAACTGTTAAATAATCGGCGCTACATGGAAACAGACACAAGCTCTGGTGAAACAGCACCTCCACATAAGTACATGTCTGGTGTTTTATATCTTGCGTCCATCTGCCTTGCTAACTCGGCGGTCTTCTTTTTCAAAGGCAAAGCCTAGGTCTTCTTGTTTTTGTTCCAGATTTGCCAAAAGGGCAGTTCTAGAAAATATTGATCAAGCTGTTTGTCAGTTAGTGCTATATGAATACTCTGAACTGAAGAGTGCACAACAAAGTGGGATTGGAGGATCTCCAGTCATACAGAAACCACAGTCATGGGTTATGTCCAGAACTCCACACGTGATACTCGGTTAATAAAATGGGAATAGTACATACACCACAACAGGAACCTACTCACTGAGCACTTTATGAGGAATGTTGCTATACTAATACTGGGTAGGGCCTCCCTTTGCTTGAAAAACAGCCTCAGATCTTCGTGGCATGGTTGAAAGCATTCCTTTGAGATTCTAGTCCATGTTGACATGATTGCATCATGCAATTCCTACAGATTTTTCATTCAGATGCTTTTTCATGATGTGAGCCTTGCATTTTTCCACATACCAAAGATGTTTTGTTGGATTCGGATCCGGTGACTGGGAAGGCCGCTGAAAAACATTTGAACTCCTTGTCATGTTCATGAAACCAGATTGAGATGAATTTTGCTTTGACATGGTGCATTATCATGTTGGAAGTAGCCACTGGAAGATGGGTAAATTGTGGCCATGAAGGGATACACGCAGTCAGCAACAATACTCACATAGGTTGTGGCATTCAAGCTATTAACAGGCCCAGCGTGTGCTAAGAAAACATTCCCCACACCACTACATTACCCCCACCAGCCTGGACTGTTGATTGTTGACACAAGGCAGGTTGGGTCCATGGATTCATTCTGTTGGTGCCAAATTCTGACCCCACCATCTGTGTGCCTCAGCAGAAACCAAGATCCATCAGACCAGGCTACGTTTTTGAGTCTTCAGCTGTCCAGTTTTGGTGATCCTGTGCCCACTGCAGCCTCAGCCTTCTGTTCTTGGCTGCCAGAAATGGAACCCAACATGATCATCTGTTGTTGTAGCCCATCTGCCTCAATGTTCAATATGGTGTGCATTCTGAGATGCTTTTCTGCTCACCACTATTTTAAAGAGTAGTAATCCAAGTTACTGGAGCCTTTCTGTCAGCTCGAGCCAGTCTCCATTGACCTCTTTCATCAAGACGTTTTCGTCTGCATAACTGCAGCTCACTGGATGCAGAAGGAGTTTTTTTTTGTTTGTTTGTTTGTCTTATAAATCACACCAGTCCTTCGTAAACTGTAGAGACTGCTGTGAGTGAAAATTCCAGATCATCATGCCACGGCCAAAATCACAGCGATCTAATTTTTTCCCAGTTCTGATGTTCGATATGAACCTGAATCTGCATGATATGTATTGCACTCCTGCCACATGATTAGTTCATTAGATAATTGCATGAATGAGGTGTCAAGGTATTCCTACTAAAGTGTCCGATGAGTGAGTGTATGGTGTTGACAGTTCAGTATGACGTGCAGATTCAGAGTATCAGTGGAGAGATTGATGTTTGCTTGATTTCTTTCACACCAAAATATTGTCCATCTTGAGATTTAAAAATATGCCTAATAAATACAGGTGGGTGGAAATCCCTCTTAAGAGCATCCCCCTGCTACCATGTTGTTTCAGAGGCCCGGGTAGCCACTAGAGCATTCACACAAGGTCTAGGAACATTGCGGTTTCATCTTGTGGCTTTCAACCCACCCACCCCCACCCCCAAAGAAGAGAGAAACTGGAAATTCAGGATGCAGGCCAGCAGCCAGTGGGTAAGGTGAAAAGAGAGCCCCAGGTGATGTGATCGTGGTGCATGCAAAAGCCTTGTGCAAATCTGCACACAAAAGACCAGCTTGTACCCTTTTCTGTGGGTGGCTTACTGTTACTGACAGCCAGGAAGGGTTTCTTTCTTTCTTTCTTTTTTTTCCCCCCCTTTCCTTTTCTCTTTTCAAACAAGAGAAGAGGTGATGATGGAAGGGTGGATGGCTGCAGGGGAAATGGGTCTGGTGTGGGATGGGATGGTGTGTACTGGATATGTAAACATTGTGTAGGTAACAGTAGGTAGAGATGAGTTTCAACAACGCAGGTGTTCAATTCGAGACGAATAAAAGAACGATGTGGATTCCTGGTGTAAGCCTGTTTTCAGTGGGGTGTATCGTACTGATAGGATCGCTGAATGCAGCAGCAAGGTCAACACTACATTTTAAGCAACACCCTTATTCCCAACTTCAGCCTTCTCCCGCCCTTATGTGTTCTGTCCGTCGCTAACTAACACACACACACACACACACACACACACACACACACACACACACACACACAAAGGCAGTACTGTATAGTCTCTGTTTATAACAGAGGCAGCTCATGCACTGCAATTTAGGAGGCGTGCAACCCAGGAAATTGCCGGTCTCGGCCATGGCGTGCTTTCACTGAGGGAATGCTATTCATCGACCAAGTAATTGGCAGAGGTTTTTTTTTTTTAAATACCTTGTAAGTAATTACCTTATAAACAAAATAACATGCCACTCAGGCATTCAGCTGTTTTGACCTGTTGCATGGAATGCTGACATGGAGTAGCTTAGTGTATGTACACACACACACACACGTTTTGTCTCATTATCCTTGTGAGGACCTTCCATTGACATTATTGTTGTTAATTAATGCTGTGCCTAAACCTAATCCTAACCTTTACCTCCGTAATGAAAATGAAACTTTTTGGCTCTTTTTTTTTTGTTTAAAAAACAAAACACAACAGCCATTTCCTTGTGGGGACCATCCAAATGTCCCCACAAGGTCAAAATTGTCAGATTTTACTATCCTTGTGGGGACATTTGGTCCTCAGCTGTGTGTGTATATGTATGAATGTATGTATGAATGAATGAATGATCTCCCACACACACAAAGAGAGAGAGAGAGGGGGGGAAAAAACATGGAATTCTCCAAGTCCATGACTAAGGACATTATAATCTGACGTATGTGATCCGCCACTGCGGGAAGGTTAAAACAAGACTGCTCATTGTCACTGCATGAGTCTGAGCGAAAATATGAGCTTGCTGACCGCCATTAGGGAAATGTTGCCCTTTCTCTCTCTGGAATTAATTTGTCTCGCTGAATGTCTGTTTTCAGAGCGAATAACAAGATCTCAAGCATATCACCAGAGCAGCTCAGACCGTTGTCTGCCCTGGAGACCCTGGACCTCAGCAATAACAACTTGGTGGACGTGAAGGGATTCCCTTTTCTCCCTCTGAAAAACCTGTGAGTGGTTCATCATCTTTTGGATAAAAACACACACTGTTCCTTTCATTAAGGAACTTTGTGTACAGCAGAAATACTAGCCGTGTAATGATGTTAGTTAAACACCACAACCATAATTCATATTTAACTGTTTCTAATATAATTACATTTAATGGAGTCCAATATGTTTTTGTAATTGTCTTGTTTGTTTTGGCAGCAGGCTTCAGCTTCCAGTGTGCTCATACATCAGCACTTGACTTGATTTACTTTAAACTGCTCACTAGCTTTGCAGCTCAGATTTATGATACTGTTGATTTGGGGTTAAATTTACTATATTTTAACTATTCAGTATCCAGAAATACTGTTTAAATAACAATTCAGAGTCTTTAGTTTTATGAAACCAGAGTTCCTGCTGGCTTCTGAAAAATATTCTCCACTTTTTTTTTTTTTTCCCTTGAAATATCAAGTCGAAGAAGTATTCTTTACTTTTTCTAATTTTTTCAGATAAAATTTGGGCTTCACTCCAGCCTCTGATGATTTTGGGCAGCCTGTGCACCTTCAAGCTAAAATAAACCTGTTTAGTTTGAGCTTACTGAAGGTTATTTTATCAGGGAATTATTCTAAAGAGGTATGAGGACTCCCTTTAGCCTTTACTTCAACGCAAAACTTGATTTGAACAGACTCGAGAAGAATCTGGGAACAAATAACAGTGAACGAATCTGAATTTCCTATCAATTTACGAACCTGACACAGCATTTTACGTCGTACGTTAGCCACGGGAACTCAACATGCCACGCTGCCCAAAACAGAGCTCCCTTCAGTCGCTTGCTAGCTGACAGCACTTTCACTTTGGCGTTTTTAACCGACCCCCCTATCTTACTGACACTGCCCGATGTTCTCAGGGATGGTTGGGGTGCCGAGTGTGCCTCCCCCCTGGCTGTTTCAGCCCTTAAATCATCTTCAGTGCTTAAAAAAATCTCGACCAAAAACTTCATCAGCTTAGACTGCGCCATTGTTTGATTCACACAGAGATAATTACACCACCACACCAGACTGAATAAGACGCACTGCGATTGGTCAAAAGCTCAGCACTCATTTGGTCATTATGTGTCGTGGATTTTTATTGGTCACAAGCTCATTGCTTACACTCTGGCTTCCTGCCATCTCTTCACTGGGGTTGGACTTCAGCAAACAGAGGGATTTGTGGAGGGATTTCTATAAAATATGCCTGACAATAAAGATGACAAATACATTCGTCACTGTGACGACTGCTAGCAGTTTTCTCTTCGTCACTGATGGATTATGTTCATCAATGACAAGCACCAGCAGGAACCCTGTGAAACTTTAATCTACTCGATACTACACTCAAAACCATGTCTTCTGAGTTCTGTGTCAATTTTAATAAAACCCTTTTTTTATTTTATTAATTCCACAAATCAAAATGGGGAGTTTAAAGCATGACATCTGGCTCATCATGCAAAAATAGGACGTGCTGGATCAAGGGCTGTTTTATAAGCTGCAAGCTAATAAGGGTGGAAGCCATGTTTATTAAATTAAGGATTTAAAATTTTCTGTGATTGGTGTAACGAGAGCTATTCATGCAGTAATATGTTGGTGGTAAAGCCTAATAGTCTCTTATTTATTTGAGTGCTTGCCATCTAGTCTGTCTTTTTATTTCCTTTATTTTTAAACTGTGCCTGTTACATCGTATTGCAGTTGAAAGGAGAGAAAAGAAAGTGATTTCAGAGTGGATGACTGAATGAATACAGCCCTATCTATGAGAGCAACAGACTTGGCATTCACGTGGGATGAGAAACTCTTTCTTGAGGTGTGTTTTATATGATGCCAAGCTTCGTATTTGTTTTGCTCAGGTACATGAACAACAACCGCATCTCTGTGTTGGAGCCGGAATGCTTTAAAAATCTGTCCGACACCCTGCTGGTGTTGAGACTGAACCGGAACCGTCTGAACTCCATCCCTGCCAAGACCTTCCAGCTTGACAACCTCCAACACCTGTAAGTGAGCCGTTGCGTATTATGCATGTGAAAGATCTATGCTCAACATTTCACTGAACATTTCACTGGCTGTGGTTGGCAGGGATCTGAGCAGGAATCGGCTGCGACGAATCAAAAGCTTGACCTTCAACGGCCTTCAGACACTTCGCTCTTTAAACATGCAGCGGAACGGAATCGTACGGCTGCTGGACGGAGCGTTTTGGGGCCTCAGCAAAGTGGAAATCTTGTGAGTGCGCTGATGCTGTAATGGCAGTAGTCACAGAGCTAATTGTACTATTTATTATATAGACACGAGTGTGTTACTGGGAAATACGCCATTCATATTTTTCATACGAACTACATGTGGGACATTTGAGTAACGTCTCGTCTCATTATCTCTAGCCGCTTTATCCTGTTCTACAGGGTCGCAGGTAAGCTGGAGCCTATCCCAGCTGACTATGGGCGAAAGGCGGGGT
>JANZLB010000014.1:15286001-15296056 GCA_026167865.1 Notarius quadriscutis
GGGTGTACCCCGCCTTTCGCCCGTAGTCAGCTGGGATAGGCTCCAGCTTGCCTGCGACCCTGTAGAACAAGATAAAGTGGCTAGAGATAATGAGATGAGATGAGAGTGAACTGCAATTTCAAGTCAAAGAGGATAGAAGGGAAACAGTGTGATGTCAGCACCAAAAAGTGGCATCTAACGGCACTTCTGGACTGCACTTCCCACTGGCCAGTGCACACAGTCACATGTCCATGATTACTCATACCTGAACCTTGTCTGATGACCAACTAGCATTAGCCTTCCCCCGACTTCCATTTATTTCGGCTTTTTTTTTTTTTGACAAATACTTTACTTCTGAAGCATTCTGTCTGTGCATTCTGAATTGTTGTATGGCTGTTCTTATTTTCTCAATAAACACAATGGCTCCATAACCTTGTAGCTCATTTTATGGCTGCATAATAAATGTTTTTCCTCCTAAAATGGTATCACAAACCTAGGACATTGAGTCATGCAGGAGAGAAGTAACCACATTGTTTGGATAAGAAGCTCTCCATGAATCTGAAAATCTTTTCCAGTCATCAGTGCATAGACAGGAATATCACTGACATTTGGTTGGGTTGTGTTTCAGCTGCACTTGGGAAAAAAAGAGGTCAAAGTCACATTCAAAGTTAGAATGAGAGCCAAAATAATTTATTGAGGCCCAGCTACCAGATGAATACCATGTTTCTGGGCAGGTGTTTCTTTTGTTGCTTTAATGTCACAAAACTGATCCACATGCTGCACAGTAGACAAATGTTCAGCAAGGGGCTCAACAGGAAGTAGCCCCAATCCAGTTTCACTGCTCACCAATCAAACCCTATGGAGTGTCACTGTCCACTTTTTTTAACTGTCTATGAGTGTGCCTGAATTTTGTGCTTACTAATAGGAGCAGGTCCTACCAATGATTTTCTTTTCAATCCAATTCCAAGTAACCAAGTTACAAAGCTAGTACCCCGACACTAATACTGATACCAGTACTTTAAAATGTCTCCTTGTATGCACAGAAAAGGGAACTCTGTGATTTTTATGGTGAAAATTTGTCAATGCAGACATCAGAAGCTGTACTTGAAAACTTTGGAACTAGTATGAAAAACTATTTTTAAAAAATCTCACTTCTCTGCTTTGTTTTATGTCCAACAAATGTTGAACGTCCAATGTTCGAGAATGTCCAACAAATATTTATTTAGATTAGTAACCTTTTCATGAGTTATTCTTCACATAAACTGGTTCAAGAATGTTCAATAATGCATTGTTTCCTTTCTGCCATTGTTTCTCTTTGTGCCTTACTACTGCCTTTCTGGAAGCTATGGGGAGGGGAATGAAAAGGTGGAAGGAAAAGTAATTTCGATCCTAAACAACAATTTAAAAAAAAAGTTAATAAAATCACTGTCATTTTTTTCCCCAATGACAGTGATTGGTTTTGTTTTGTTTTTTAAATATGAAGATTGATTCTCAAAACAGAACCATCAGGAAAGGAAGTATCAGGGTGTTTCTCCAATTCCAGGCACATTCAAGTCCCAGTGATTGTTTTTTGCCAAAATTAACATATTTTGATATTAATCACTTAATTTTATGAAGTTCACATCACAACATCCTAATAGAAATCTAATTGTGCCTGTATTTTATATTTTTCTGCTCTTCTAGTGCATTTTATCAATGAATTTTGCTGTTTTATGCTAGTCCCTGACCCAGACTTGGAATTTTAAAATGTTAAAACCATTACAAAAGTATTGTTTTTAAAATATTCTTTTACATGCCTATCTTAAGAACGTATGAAATAAATACATACCATTTCAATTTCGAATGAATGGGGTCTTTTTTTTTTTAAATAAAACATTGGTGTCCCACAATCATCTGTTAATTCCACCACAACTATTTTAAACTACTAGAGCCAGCTTAAGAAAATTAGTTTATGTGGTTACCAAGGAAACAATAGTGTTACTGAAAAGCAAGGTTGAGGTCAAACATGAGAGACATGTGGTGATCAGAAAAGGAGAAAAATCCAGGTAACTACAGTATTTATTGTAATCAGTGTTTTTATTGCATGTCATTTCCACTCAGGCTGTAAATCTGTCAAATTATGTAAAATAAGTGAAAAAATATCATATTGTAGATACATTATGTGCTAACACCAAAGTGGCTTAGCATGGAAAGAGAGTATGCTAATATAGTGCGGGGGGAAAAAAAACTGTTACAGTGTCATGTCCACCACAGAATGAGTTGTGGTGGAAATGACAACCATAGTTTAGATTTTATTTTATATTTTAATTTATCCCCTTGAACTATGTATACAACAGTATAGCAATAACCAGTCCATCCATTATCCATGTGCAGGGTCACGGGCAAGCTGGAGCCTATTCCAGCTGACTATGGGCAAGAGGTGGGGTACACCCTAGACAAGTCGCCAGGTCATCTTAGGGCTGACACACAGAGGCAAGAAACCATTCACATCTACAGTCAGTTTAGAGCCACCAATTAACCTAACCTGCACGTCTTTGGACTGTGGGGAAACTGGAGCATGCAGAGGAAACCCATACAGACACAGGGAGAACATGCAAACTCCACACAGAAAGGCCTTCATTGGCCACTGGATTCGAACCCAGAACCTTCTTGCTGTGAGGCGACAATGCTAACCACTTCACCACCGTGCCACCTGAGCAATAGCCAATCCAGACAATTAAACTTCAATGCAAAAACTGAAAAATAATTAATGGTCATGCTAATTTTATCTTTAAGATGGTAAAGTCAACAGCACAGTGATCACAAGACTACAGAGAGTGAATCAAGTCAGACCCAATAAAATACCAAGAAAAACTCAGAAAGGATAGAGAGAGATATCTCAGAAAAAAGGGGAGAAAAAACTTAACAATTTCACTGGTATTGGTTATAAGTAAATATGTGATGGAGTAGACTTTTTACTGTAAAAAAAAAAATGGCAAGTTTTGTAAACCTAAAGAATAAATGAAATCAGTTTTTTTTTTTTTTCAACACAAACATGTTTTTGAATAGGTTTGTACTTATGGGCAATCTTGTTTTTAAAAGTTTGATATACAGTACTGTGCAAAGGTCTTAGGCACATGTAAGGAAATGCTGTAGACCAAAAATGACTTTTAAAAAATTAAATGAAATGTTTCAACATTTAGTGCAGTTTTATAAGGAAATGAGCTGTAGGTTTTACTGAGCATCTTGCAGAACCAGCCACAGTTCTTCTGAACACTTTGACTGTCACACTTGCTTCTTAATTTTGCACCAAAACCCAGTAGCCTTCATTATGTTTTCTTTTTTCATCTGAAAAGTGCTCTCTTTACATAATATTGGCTGGTGGTGAGTGGTATATATACACGACTCATTCAATATCATGCTAGCTGAATGGAATATATCTGATATACCATGAAAAAAAGGCAGCCAATATTATTATTATTGTTTGTAATATTACACATACACATTTGATGGAACGATTATAAATTTTACAAAAAGTTAAGAACAGCGGGGTTACTTACCAATATCCAATGCACTTGCTAGTGTGGAAGTTTTATGTGTAATACGTATCTTATGGCATTTTCAATTCACTGCAGCAGTTTACTACAGGCACATGCAGAGCAGAAAACTCTCTCATTGGATATTTGCATCAGCTCCGATGTGTGATGTCATGTTGTCTTGACAACCATGCAATATTGTAAACCATATTGAACACTCATTCTCCATTGGGTAGAGTGACATAATACATGTAGGATAAGCGATATGATAACAATATTGCATGCTATCAAACCAAATGAATGATACCCGCTATAAGGGAATAGAACACATTTTTATTCCATTGAAAAAGTGTCCTCTATGTATGTATAATAATATGTAATATGTTGCTCAGATACAAACTTTTTTTTTCAGCAACAATTCATTTTGTGCTGGAAAATTGGAACTCTATTTGGAACTCTAAAATGTTTTTGTACTGACTCGATAATGCAGAAATCATAAAATAGAAATCTATAACAATGTTTGTATGAAAAAAAGAAATAGGGGGCCTAAGACTTTTGCACAGTACTGTATGTAATGATTATATTGATGATGATGATGATGATGATGATGATGATTAAGTTGTACAGGAACAATGTTTGAGTTACAGTCACAATAATGACACCAACCTCCCAACTATGGTTGTCATGGTTATCCTTGACAATTCCATGTCTTGGAATTAGGGGTCATAATCACCAGAATGCCAGAATCAGTTACCATGCACAACCCTGTCTGTAATCACCCAATCCATTCTCTGTATAGATATAATTTATTAGTCAGCATTCATCCTGACTGTCTAGTGCAATTCATTTCATGTTTATTCTGTTTTATTTTGTCCTTTTATCTCTGGATTGTCTTCACCTGCCCTATTCATCATGATCTTACTCATTTCCTCCTGTCTTTGAGTCATTTGGCTCTGTACATTTCTGTATTTTGCTGAATCTACCCTCTGCACCTGGATCCTTCAGCGCTGTTACACCTGTGAATCGCTCACATCTTTCAAGGAACTGATGTTTACTTCTGGGCTCCCTTTTACTTCACCTCTTTACTTTTTTTGATTTGTTTTTTCCTGCACTCTAAATATTTTTTCAGTCCAACTTTGTTGGAGGAGGTTACGTTTTCGCCTCCATTTGTTTGTTTGTTCCCAACGTAACTCAAAAAGTAGTGGATGGATTTTGATGAAATTTGGAGGAAAGGTGAGCCATGGGCCAAGGAACAATTGATTACAATTTGATACAAATTCGGATATGTATGTGAATCCAGGATCCGGAAATGTAGTATGTGGATCCAGGATTTATTTTGTCGTTTCCTAACGTAACTCAAAAAATAGCAAACAGATTTGAATGAAATTTGGTGTACAGCTTTAGTATTATACTAGGTTCAAGTGATTCAATTTTGATGTTGATACTATGTGGTTTGGCGGAGATATGCTCTCCACCAAGTGCCCTTCTACAGTAGTTTTGTAGTATGATGGTGTAATGATGGTGGAACCACAACTTCCTGAAATTGTTTATTACAGAACTCAGAACAGAGCACTTTCATTAAACACAGTTTAGCTAAAACATCAAAAAATGAGTTAAATTTCAACATTACTGTGTTACTTTGAGATTGCCTTTTTTTTTTTTTTTTACAAAAAATGTTCATCATTTTTAAGTGATATACTTTACCATTATGATTTTTTTTTTCCTTTGGTTTGTGTTGTACAGAGCAAAAAGCACCACTTGCCCTTCAGTTTCATGGCATTGCTAATTCAACAGATTGGAGTGCAGGATTCTAAAGAATTGAAGCCAAACCAAAGCTACAATTGATGATAAATGCTGACTTATAATCTTATAGCCTCAAAGGTTTAGATGTTTAGGTTTGGTTACGGTTATGGCTCTGGCATTAAGACCACAGACCAAAGGGACACAGAATAGAGTGTGCATTTTTTTTTCTACACCTTTAGTCATTTGATGATTTGACGCACTTTTTCTCATATTAATTTCATGGAGCCAAGTATGGATTAGAGTACGGTGCCACTAGTCATCTCTCCTTTTCCAACTCAGTGCTCTTTATTTTAAGTTCCCCTGCAGCATCTCAAGGTGAAACTTTTCTTTTTTTAACCAGGTAGCTGTTTAGATTTTACACATACCGCTATAAAGGAAATGAGAATAAATGTCTTACTGCTCATTGAGGCAGTTTGTTAGTAATTAGCCCCAAAGGATTGAAGTCTCTGGAGTTGGACTGAGTTGAGTTTAATAAATGTCATCCTCACTAAGGCTATTGCATGGACATCGGTGGCGTCAGTAACAGACACGCTGACATTTAAGCCTTTTGGTTGGCCTACTATCGTGCAATTTAGAGCTGTTGATAATGTTCATAATGCATTTATTCTTTCCCAACAGTACTATAATGATACTTGTGTACAAACTGCAACAAGTCTATAATACTGCGACACATTATTGACCATCTAATATACCTTAAAGTAATGGTTTAAAAATAAATGGCTCAAGACAATGTAGTAAGTGCTGAGTATTTGCAGCTTTGTGCTACTTGTTGGAGATCAATGCTCCAGAGAGACAGACATGAAAGCCATGGGCCTGTCCCAGAGCACTGGGATTTCTGATCTCAGAGCCACACGAACCCATGGGCTTGAGCCATTCACCATGCATCCTCTGCCAAGCATATGGCTGCTTGTGTTCTTCCTCAGGCACTGTGGAAATGAAGTTCATTTTTGTTAGCTTGCCCAGTGCCTGCCACTGACAGTAGACTCTAAAAGATATGAATATGGATTGGTTTAAAAAATGGAGGATGCACTTGGAAAATGTGGTGTCAGGTATGAAAACATGCTTTGGCACCAGTTTTCTAGTTTCGTATTGATTTCTCATCTATGTATAATGCAAGAATAAGTTGGAACAGCAGTTATCTGGTTATCTCTCCCTGAGGCCTTGTTCATTCCCTTGCAAAAAAAAAAAGATGTACAAACTGTTGCTCTGTAACTTTACCCTCGAAACATGGATAGATTGTGCTGTTTGCACACACACACACACACACACACACACACACACATTTAATGTTCATAAAATTATGACTAAATATGTCTTATTCATGAGCGGTAAAAATGTGCCTGTATGAAGTGTAAAGCCAATTTAAGTTCACTGAACACATTAATTGTTCCATTGTAAATGTTCAAAATGTCAAGGAAGAGTCTATGAAATGAGCAGCTGGTAACCCTGACTATAACATGATGATTAATTTAGAAACTAAGCATAACCAGCTACAATTTCACATGGCAATGCCACACACACACACACACACACACACACACACACACACACACACACACACACACACACACCACACTAAAGTAATGAAAGCTACACACTGGTACCTACTGCAATATTATACAACATTCTTTGGAGAGTTTACAGCATCTCATAGTCATCTTTATAAATTTCAAAATTCACTCAATTTTTTTCCCTCCGCTATGTTGCATCTGCCTTGTTCCTCAGGAGCCAAAGCACAGCACAACTCACGCACATGGACAATATGTGCAGTAAAATATACAGATGTCTAAATTGAGACTCATGCAGAGACTCATTAGCTCGCAAACTTACATTTGCAGAAGTGCTTACAACTCTAAATATATTTTAACTTGTAAAAATAGAACAATAATAATCATGAATAAAGAAATATATAAATAGCTGATTGGCAGATTCATCAAAATGCTGCAACTTGTCAACAGCCATCCTAGTGCGACTCTAAATTGTTCATCGGTGTGAATGTGAGTATGAATACCTGTCTGTCTGTCTTTTTTTGCCCCGTGATAGATGGGCAACCTGTCCAGGGTGAACCCCACCTCTCACCCAGTGTTAGCTGGGATTGGCTCCAGCTCACAGTGACCTGCAATGAACAAGTGGTATAGACAATGAATGAATTAATCTTTAAAGCCCTATACACATTTAATTTTTTTTTTACATATAACCTTACCAGTACATCTACCTTAACCTTTTTCCTTGTGTTAATTTCTTAAAGAAGTGTTTACATGTCCCATCATCTCTTTACCTACATCAAGTTACTCTAAAAATGAAAAAAGCACATTATGTACAACTGTACACAACACAAGGCAAGTCAGAAAAAAATGACCCCTTATCCCTGCACTATATTACTCCAGTTGGAGCCATAATTCCCTTGACCATATATTTCATCCCAATCATCAGTTTTACTCGAGTGCAAATCAAAGTCCTAGACCTGTCCCCTGCTTCTGCTCAAGAGACCTCCCTCTATCCATGCCCCAAGAGACAGCCATCTGTGACATCAGGACTACAAATTTAACTTAGATGGATTTTGGATAGGGGGAAGCAGCAGAGAAAAGGCTCTGGATTAAATTATTCAGATCACTGTGGATGGTTAAAGGAATAGTTCAGACAAAAATCGACACCATTTTCTCATTTATTCCCGGTGTAGTTGATCAACCAAGCCAGATTTTGATTGGCAGTCTGTCCAGGGTGTACCCCACCTTTTGCTCAATGTCAGATAGCATTGGTTCCAGCTCACCCAAGATATGCGATGGATAAGCGGTATAGAAAATGAATGAATGAATATGATGGTAGAACTACATTCACTGGCCATTTTATTAAGTACACCCATCCACCTGCTGTTTGATGCAGTTCTCTAATCAGCCAATCCCTTGACAGCAGCACAATGCATCAAATCATGTAGATATAAATCAAGAGCTTCAGTTAATGTTCGCAATGTTCAAACATCAGAATGGGGAAAAATTGTCATCTCAAAGTGCAACTTTCACTGTGGCATGGGTGTTGGTTTGAGCCAGATGGACTGGTTTGAGGATTTCAGAAACTGTTGATCTCCTGGGGTTTTCACACACAACAGTCTCTAGAGTTTACACAGAAAGGTGCCAAAAACAAAAAAACATCAAGTGAGGGAGCAATAGTTCTGTGGGTGGAAACAAATGCATTGTTAGGAGAGGTCAGAGGAAAATGGCCAGATTGGTTCAAGCTTTGTTGCCAGGAAGGATATAGTAACTCCTATAATCACTCTTTACAACCGTAATGAGCAGAAAAGCATCTTGGCATGCAACAGCAGAAGACCAGATTGGGTTCCACTCCTGCAGCCAAGAACAAGAATCTTAGAATCAACAAGAAGTTCCTATTAAAGGGGCGAGTGAGTGTGTATCTGTCTGCATCAGGGGTGTCAAACCTGACTTCTGCCCCGGGACACACCATTTCTGTGAAACCCTGAAGAGCCGTAAATGAAGTGTGATGTGTATACAGTGGGGTCTAAAAGTCTGAGTGCACTGGTGAAAATGTTTCTGTGTGGCATTCTTTAAACCAAACATTTTCATTACAGTTGACATTATCAGCAACAACTTAAGTGAAAAGTAGAAGCTTTGAAATATTTGAGTTTCAGAGTTTCTTAGTATTTGCTCTGCCCCTTTTTGCTTTAATGACAGCGTGAACTCGAACTGCATGACTCCACAAGTTTGTTTAAAACCTTACAGTCCATTTTAGATAAAATCCATCTGAGTGTCATCTCATCACACACTTCAGTAGGAGAGATTAGACATGAGGGAAATCTGACCTTTTATACAAAGCCGGGAGCTAGAAATAGTGCAGAATCTTGCATATTGAAAAGTCAAATGCTGCACATTTTTCACAATTCTAAAACTTAATTTTCTGTTTTTAATAAAGTCCAAGATTTTCAATGTAGTCTCAGTCTCTAAGAAACCCACCGTATATACACTCAGGATAGCTTGAGAGAGTGACACTATACCCACATGTGGAGCTGAGAGGCGGCGAAGTAGCTGCTGGAGTTTTCCTTCTGAAAGGAAAGTAAATTGGGATTTATAATATAAGGTGTAAAATGTTTTCATCTTTTTTAGTGGAATTTACATCAAGGTATTTTATGACAATGTTATTCATTTGGAAATAATGTATATGGAAATAAACAAGTGTCATCACCGCTCCTACTGCTCTCTGAGAGTTTCCAATTTAATTGCAGAAATCAGGAGAATAATCATGATTTTATTTTGTATATTTTCTCATCCCACCAAAATTAATTTCTGGTATGCCACTGACAGCACAACGTGCTTCTGAATCAGTTTTGGACACGAGTGTGACTTACATCAAACTCAGCAAACAACCAGCATGTATATACAGTGGCTTATGGTAACTACCCATGAGAGGTTTTAAAAAGCGGAAAAAAGGCTAATGCTGGTCAGTTTTGTGTGTATGTTGTGTTATGTGCTGTAGAACTGCAGTCGCTGCACTATGAATCTGTTGTGAATTCTGGAGAGTGAAAATGTTGAACAGTAGTTAGTGCAGCCCTACTGCAGGCTGCTTCATTATTTTTTTTTTTTTCAAGTTCACCTGGACAAGTGAAACAAGGCTGCTGGCCTGATTCGGGCCTTGAATTTGATGTGTGTTTAATGAAACATCAGAACCAAATGAATCTCATCTCATCTCATTATCTGTAGCCGCTTTATCCTGTTCTACAGGGTCGCAGGCAAGCTGGAGCCTATCCCA
>JANZLB010000014.1:15675177-15685536 GCA_026167865.1 Notarius quadriscutis
GCCACGGGGCTCGAACCCGGACCTTCTTGCTGTGAGGCGACAGCGCTAACCACTACACCACCGTGCCGCCCCATTTTGAAGATGATACTTTTTTAAAAAATCATTAAAATGGCCATTCTATCCAAAAAAAATTTAATTATCCAGCGGGGGAACCCTCCCACACTTTACCTTCAGTCCTGTATGAATAAGCAAATTAGAAATGCCCTTAATCCTGTAAATCAGTGCCACGTTGTGTGCGTTTACACATTTACTCACTCTTATATTTTTATGACACCGTGACAGCAAGTGCCTGCCTTGAGTTCCGTCTCCAAAACAGTGCAGTAAGCATTTCCTCACTTTGGCCAGGCTTGTACTGGAAATTAATTTCCCCTAAACTACTTAATAATGGAACAAAAGTCAAAATTTAAGTTTAAGTTAAGCTGAAAATATAGGTATTAATAATAACTAATGTTGTTGTAAACCTGGCGCGTGTGTGTGTGTGTGTGTGTGTGTGTGTAGGGCAAAGGGAGTGGGAACTGTACCATGTCCAGTCAGGACCTTGAGCTGCATTTCCAGCAGAACAGAACAGGGACTGTAAGGTACAGCACAGGGAAGTTCAACTACCAGCTTGACTTCTCAGGTAGCCGCACAGACACATACACTATTCAGAATTTTTAAAATAAATAATAAAATAACAGGTAACGTTTTGTTATTGTTGCAGCAATGATCCAGACAAACTTGGCCACCGGTACGAGGAGATCAGTCCGTCGTGTCTAGCTTTAAGAGCTGGATTTCATCTCGCATTTCTCAGGATGTTTATTCATTTTAAAACCTTTCGTGATCATCTGTCTCATCCCAGCTGTTGTTCTTGGCAGTTTTTCTACCTGAATTGAACCCGAGTTTAAAGGGCTTGCTTGGGTAGGAAAGTTTTCAGGTTTGTGCATTAAAATAGGACCAGAATCGAAACCATCCAGTTTATTTCCTTTCTTTATCTTGTGCTTGAAGGAGTCTAATTTGTACGTGTTTATATTGTAGCTTCTATTAACCAAGATCTTCAAGAAAATTGTTTGTGATATTCAAATGCCAAAGTTTACCATGCACTTTAAACAGGGAACGTGAAGAATAAAACTCTTCTGCTTTCTTGGGTATGTTTTATATGTATATTGCATAAAGCAAACTGAAGACAAGGCCTCGGGGGTGGGGGGAGGAGAGTCGACCTTTTTACTTTTGTGCTGATGATGATAAGCTATGTATAGTGATTTTCTTGCAATGGTGCTTTGGTTCTATAGTCGTCGTCACTGCCGAACCCGATCCGGGCTTGATGTGAACCATGTTTGGTTGGCCTAGCCAGAATTGTAACAGTAGGGGGGTCAGTTCACATGAACCGTGGGTGAAACTGGAGCAAACCCATACAGACACGGGGAGAACATCCAAACTCCACACAGAAAGGCCCCTGTTGGCCACTGGGCTCGAACCCAGAACCTTCTTGCTGTGAGGCAACAGTGCTCTAGTCACCTGTCTCAAATGTTAACCATGTGCATTTTTACACATCATCCCTGTATTACCACGGACTCAAAAGTAACTGGACAATTGACAAACCATTTCATGGCTAGTTATGGCCTGTTTAATCGTTATTCATGACAAGGAGATTAAAAAAAAATACGTAGCCGATTCCGAGTGATGAATTTGCATTTGGTTGCAGTTCATGGGAACGCTCATTATGTGGCCCCAAGAGTGCTGAATGAAAATTAAGGAGCCCATCATTAAGCTGAGCACGGACCTCTCAGAGTCAAAGTCCTTCCCGCACCATTCATGGCGCATTTGGCAGCACCGATCTCCATTTCATAGCCCTCGGTCTCTCGCCGATATTACATACTGTAGCTAGGGTTACAGTGGGGACACTAGTCCTCTGGTAACCGCGAGAGTTTGACCCCTCACTCGCATCTGTATTGCAGCGTGCCCTGCCAGATGGCAGGAGACACCATTTTTATGATGGTCTTTGGTATGACCCGACCGTGAGTAGAACTCACGATCTCCCGATCGAGAGGCGGACACGCTAACCACTAGGCTCTCAGAGAGATCGCAGAAACTTTAGGAGTGGCCAAATCAAAAAATTTAGTGCTTAAAAAGAAGGAATGCATTGGTAAGCTTGGAAGCACCTGTCCAAGTCAAGAACTCTGTCGATGAGGTACAGTAGGCCCAAGTCAACAATCAAGAGACGCCTTTATGAATATAAATACAGAGGGTTTACCTGAAAAACAGAAAAGCCAGATTAGAAAGCTTTTCCAAGTCTTTGGACAAATGAAACCAAGATTAACTTGTACCAGAATGGGAACGACAGGAAGAGAAGAGTAGAGTATGGAGAAGGAAAGGAAGAGTTCATGATCCAAAGCAGACCACATCATCATGGGCATGTAGGGCTGCCAATGGAACTGGGTCACTGGTGTTTATTCATTACTAGCAGGATGAATTCTGAAGTGGAGAGAGAGAGAGAGAGAGAGAGAGAGAGAGATGCTTTCTGCTCAGATTCAGTCAAATGCTGCAAAACTTGATAAAACGGCACTTCACAGTACAGATGAATCGCGACCCAAAACACAGTGAAAGAAACCCAAGAACTTCTTAAGATGAGGAACTGGAATGTTCTTAAAGGTCCGAATGACCTGGTCAACCAAATTGAGCATGCTTTTCATTTACTGAAGTCAAAACTGAAGGCAGAAAGGCTCACAAACAAACAGCAACTGAAGGCAGGTGCAGTAAAAGTCTGGCAAAACATCGAAAGGGAGGAAAGTCAGTATTTGGTGATGTCCATGGGTTCCAGACTTCAGGTCGTCACTTACTGCACAGCATTCGCATCCAAGTATTAAAAATAATGCTTGTGTGTTAATTTGTCCAGTTATTTTTGAGCTTATGAAACTGAATTAACAATGGCTGTAATTCCTAAAATGTTTAATGCAATATTTTTAGCTCATCTATCCATAAGGCTAATGAGTTGTCGCCATGGTGCCCATCCGTCATCCAGCCATCGTCCACAATTCAGTTAAATCGTATCTCCGTCGTCAGTTCGCTACGGATTTCCATTCCGATTGTTTTGTTTGAAAGAACTCATCACTCCGCACAAAACTTGGTCGTTGTTTTGTCAAAAAATTTTTTTTGCTAATGAGTTATTAATCAGGCCAAATTCACGAATTTTCCAGGCCTCTCACGAGAATTTTATTTTCTCTCCGACTTCAGTTCTGATCGATGTTTTGGGTAGATCTTCTCACGAGGAACAAAACTTGGTCATTTGTTTGTTGATTTTCCTGTTGTCGACAACTTTGTTTATTTTCAGTTAAATCACATCTCCCTCTTTCAGTTCTCAATGGATTTCAGTTCTGATTGTTTTGTTTGAAAGAACTCGACCTTCTGCACAACATTGTATTGTCAAATTTTTGCTAACGAACTGCTAATTAGGTCAACTTCATGAATTTTGGGATTTCTTAGAATTGTATCTCCTCTCTTATTTATCATGCGAATTCAGTTCTGGTTCATGTTTTGGGTCGATCTTCACTTGGGGAACAAAATTTAGTCCTTTGTTGATTTTCCTGTTGTAAACAGTTTGTCGTGGAGGTCGGTTCTCGCTCACAGTCACATTTCAGTTCTGTTTGATGATTTGGACGTCATGGTTGTTTCGATGGCAGGCCACTACGTCCTTGACATTCTGCTTTGTTATACTCCTTGAATTAAAGCTGAAAATCTACACTTCGGTGACCTCTCAAATCCATTGACGGTTTTCATTTTCAACTTTGTGATAATTCAATACGTTGTTTGAATAAACTGTCCCTTTTCTGAGTACCTGTCTCATTCATAGCCTCCGATGGATTTTCATCACAAAATCATTTCACGTTGTTTGAAGATCTTTATTTAAACTTTCTGGTTATTCTTCAAATCTATTTTCTGTCCAAAACTATACACTGCAATTAAGAATCTACACAATCAAATCTGTTCGACAAAATGACTGAAAAGCTTGAAAGAGAACACCAGCGTGTATATTTTGAGAAATATGTACAGATTTTCATTAAATTGTCCACTTCAGACAGTACAATCTCGTAACACGATACAAAGTTCACAAAAATGCCACACTGTACACATATTACATTGGTACAATATAAAGATAGAAGAATAGGCTTTTTCTTTCTTTTTTTAATCTTTGATTTAGAAGTCATATTACTGACTGGCAACTGAAACCAGATGACGACGACGACGACGACAGAGCAAAGGAAAGTTCAAAAGCAAATGGACGAAAATAAATATTTTCTGAGATTCTGGATCAAGTTCATGGACTTGCTTTCACAATTAATATAAAATAAAATAACTGAAATCGCTGCGTTAAGGAAACATGGGCGAATATCGACTGGACACTGTTTGTATATGAAAACCGTATGCGACAAAACGCGCGATGACTTCCAGCCAATTTGACAAAACCCTTCCAAGACCTATTATTGCACACCTCTCTTCATAAGGCTTCTTACTCAGAGGTCCCCTTTATGAAAGTGATCCCAAGATAATATATTAAAAAAATCTTAACTAAATGTCAAATAATTCTCAGTTTACTATACACTTCATTCATATGATATGTAAATATAATACATAGTCATGATATCTATTTGGTCATGATCAAAAATAAAATGTTAGGTTGGTCTACACATGTGTGCGTTGTTTTTTTTTTAATCCACTCAGTGTCGATGCTACCATCATGTGGGCTCCAGTGAAAATCACGAACAAGAAACACAAAACACGAATCGCAAAGCCAGACGCAAACCAAACCTACACTTGCGCTATGTTTCACTGAAGGCTTATAGCTTTTCAAGTGGTCAGATTCTAATTTATACCCAGAGAGAAGTCTTTCCTGATCTCTAGGTGCAGCTTCTACACAGACTGCTTCACAATCAGCAAGAAATTGCTCGGTGACACTCAAAATCAAACCATAGCACACCGTTAGTTCATAATAACTCCAGCATGTGTGTAATAATACAAACATCCTCACACTTCTTCTTCTTCTTCTCCTCCTCCTCTCAGGACCATGTTTACGCAGCCTGGCACAAGCAGCTCATCCACACCATTGCGTGTGTGTGAGAGAATGTGATCAGTTCCTGAAACACAAATCTGAACAGCTGATCTGAGTATACATGACCAGTGCAAAAATCAGATTTGAGATTTATTCGCTCCTCAAAGACGCACGGTAAGAGTGTGGCGAGAAACGGTGACGCGTTAATCCTATGCTGAATATCGGTATCGCTCTGACGCTAGCCTGGATCAGTTAAGGGAATTTCCTCGATGCGTAAATCCTGTATTGAAAGGAAATAAAACAATACAGAATCAAACGTATCGGTTAAGATTTGACGTTGCGAATCGAATCATTTACGATGTATTAAGTAACAGGAATGAGACGGAGGGATTTGTAACGCAATTCAAATTGCTGTTCAGAGCAATGAGTTTAACTGAATTGTTCTTACACAAAAACGACTTTTAAATCTGATTGAAAAACCAGTGGATCGTCAAACTCGCCTGAAATTCAGATGAATCGAATCGGGCATTGAACGCTGCTCAATTCAGCCTGTTAGATTTGAAAAGAAGTAGCGAGTGTTAGCATGGAACGAAAAAAAAAAAAAAAAGCACGACTTTAAATCTTTATAATATAAAATATTTATGATTTTAAATCTTGAAATCATCATGAAGAAGGAAATTAATACTAAACAGAAGTTCCAGAAGATATTTGCTTTCCCAGGATGAAGCTAAATTTAGATTACCACAAAGTCCTGGTGTGATGCATTCTGGGAACAATTCCTAGCGATTGTGGGCTCGTGGGACAGCTATAAAACAATCAGTCGGCCCTCTATTTCCTTCCTTTCCACAGCCCACTTATGTTTTCCATTTTCACACTCTTCCAAAAGCCCACCAAGACTTGGATTTAGTGTAAAAAGTTACACAAAGCAAAGCCCTGCACCATTTCCCATTCCCCAAATCATCTTTTTCACCAGGCGAAGCGCTACGGTTGCTTTATCCATGCTGTCGTGCAAAGACGAACTGCAGGATGTGTATACTCTGTCGGTGGCAAAAGACGGTCCGATAGTGTCACCTAATCGCGATTGGACTGTCTTTTGCCACCGACACAATACGCAGATCCTGCAGTTTGCCTTTGCACGGCAGCATGTGTCTCTTTATATGGGGAAAATACTGCCTTCGTGCAAGAGAGATTCGAGAATAAACCAAAAGGCACAAATGTACACCAAGTGAGCACTATAGGGACAGTGAGAACAGTAAAACAAAGTGTGTCATGTGACCCTGCTTGGTTAAGGCTGGTGATCATCCTCTGATTGACTGCAAGGTCCAACACACACACATACAAACGACAAAAACAACACTCCGTGTTTCGATTAATCTCCTTTAACCTTCCCGTGACTGGATGAAAAATGGAAGCCTTTTAACCGAAGAGGTCTTTCAGATCGTTATTGATGGACATGCTCTGTTTGAGCATGCCTGTATTCATGTTGGGAGCAGCAGCAGGCTGAGAGAAGTTCTGGGGGCTGAAGAAAGGGTTCGCCTGCATTCCAAAGCCTCCCTGCACCCCTGTCATTCCCATCGGTACCGCCTGCATGGGTGCAGTCTGAGAGGGCTGGCCTGTACCAAACTGGCTGATCCAGGGGGAGGGTGCGGTGCCTGCGGCTGGTTTGGGGCCCATTTGGTTGAGGCTGACTTTGGGCTTGTTAGCTGAGAACAGAGAGTCTAGGGCCGACATGTCGGGCGGCTTGCTGGCCTGATTCTGCGAGAGGGCACTGAAGTTCGGTGTACTGCTGGTGCTGGATATGCCTCCGTAGTGACCGGGTGCGGTAGCTCGCATCCCCATACCTCCTGTTTGGAAACCCATGGGAGAGTTGAACCCATTACTTATAGGGGCCATGGTGCCCATTCCAGTCATAGCGGGCGTGGAGGAGAAGCCAGGCGAGAGTGCGCCCGTCTGCATGGGTGCTGCGCGAGAGCCCGAGTTCAGCGAGAGACTGTTCAGCGAGGTCATGTTGTTCAGGAGACTGCTGGTCAGGTCTTTGGCCTGGGAAAGGGGGGGGAAAAAAAAAAAAAAAAGCATTGTACGGGAAATACTGTACATACTTTGACTGATATATGATACATAACCTCTACAGTCAGAGACAGTTTCATATTCCGTTTGTTTATCAAGCGAACAGGATTTTCCCCGAGTGGTCAAAAACGACACTCGCATTCCTAAAACAATAAAAGGTTCACATTCATTAAACACAAACGTCCTTGGAGCAATGTGTTTAACCTGTGCAGTTGTGGATGTTGTAGCAGGTTTGATGCTCTGTGGGGCCAGAGGCTGCTGGTTCCTCAGTTTGGCTGCTTGCTCCTGCTCCTTCGCCAAGCGCTGCTTCTCCTCCAGAGTCAGAGACACCTATAACACCCCCCCCAAAAAACAAAACAAAACACCAAGATCAACTGTGAGCTCACTTACGTATCCCCTCGCTCCCACAAAATGCAAGCAACTGAAGGAAAAGGATGCTTGTTATAAATGTTGACTTCAACAAATGAACCCTGAAACAAGTAAGTAAAGAGTAGTGTCTCGCCCCAGGGATTTCAAACAGCATCCTGGTAAACCGTCATTCTGAAATAACATTTTGCTTCTTGAAACAGCGTCAAAATCCACTGTATAATCTATTAGAAAATTAACACGGATAGCATCATATTCAGACTGTGTGTTATTTCCCAGCTGGGAGGTCCGTATTGTGAAATACCGTGACCGAGGTCTTGAAAGTACTGAGCGAGGCCCTCTGGGCCGAGTATTCAAGGCCGAGGTCACAGTATTTCACCATACGGACCGACCTTAAGCTGGTAAATAATATATTTTATTTTTTTCTTTTCCAAATTCTAACAGAAAATGAGAGCGCCCAAAAGGGAAAACCGAGCCAAGGCAAGCTGCCATTTTGAATCCTCATTCACGGCTGTAATGCAAATGGCTTCGTCCTCGGTATACAAGCGCACGATGAGGATGGGTTCCCTTTTGAGTCTGGTTCCTCTCAAGGTTTCTTCATGTTGTCTGAGGGAGTTTTTCCTTGCCACCATCGCCACAGGCTTGCTCATTGGGGATAGATTAGGGATAAAATTAGCTCATATTTTAAGTTGTTCAAATTCCATAAAGCTGCTTTGCGACAGTGTTATTGTTAAAAGTGCTATACAAATAAACTTGACTTGACAGATGTCTCAGCTGAACTTTTGACTTTGCTCTTAGTTTGGAGAGGTTGAAAAGCTTACTGTCCAGACCTGGTCTGACCTGGTCCAGAGATAAATACCTTCTCTCGCAGGTCCGAAGGCATGCTTCAACACCACAGCAAAGAAAATTCCAAACAGGGTGGGTGCGAGGACACAGCCCTGTTTCACTCTGCTTTGTATGTTGAAGGCATCTGATATTGAGATGTCAAATACCACAGTGCCCTTCATGTCTTCATGGAATGATCTGATGATGCTGAGGAGCCTGGGTGGGCAGCCAAACTTGAAGAGGATCTTGAAAAGGCTGCCCCTACTGACCAGGTCAAAGGCCTTTGTGAGGTCTATAAAGGCTATGAAGATTGGTTTTCCTTGCTTGCTCCTGCAGTTGTCTCAGTGAGAAAATCATATCAATGGTGGACCTGTTGGCCTGGAAAGCACACTGTGATTCAGGATAGACTTTCTCTACAAGTACTTGAAGCCTCTTCAGAGCAACTTGAGCAAAGACCTTCCCAATGATTCTGAGGAGGGAAATTCCACAGTAACTATTACAGTCACTCCTGTCACCTTTGTTTTTAAATAGTGTGAAGATGTTAGTGTCCTGCATGTCTTGTGGCACTTCACCTTTCCTCCAGCAGAAGCACAGTGGTTTGTGAAGCTCAGTGATGAGGCTCCCTTTGCAGTACTTCAAAACCTCAGCAGGAATGTCCTCTTTCCCAGGTGCTTTTCCAGAGATGAGAGAATCTAGAGCTTCTCTGAGTTCCTTGAGGGTTGGTTCTCTGTCAAGTTCCTCCAACACAGGCAGGCACTTGATGGTGTTCAGGGCAACTTCAGCAACCATGTTTTCTGTGGCGTATAGCTCAGAGTAATGTTCAACCCAACACTCCATCTGTTTTGTCTGATCCTTGATTACCTCGCCTGTGGCAGACTTCAGGGGAGCAGTTTTCTTCAGTGTTGGACCAAGTGCCCTCTTAATACCATCATACATTGCCTTGATGTTGCCTGTGTCAGCTGCGGTTTGTATCTCGGAACAAAGCTGGAGTCAGTAGTCATTGGTGCATCTTCTGGCACTCTGCTTTGCTTTGCTGTGGGCAGCCTGGAGGACTTGCAGGTTTCATTCGCTAGGGCATGCTTTGTATGCTGCCAAGGTGTTTCTCTTCTTTTCAATGACTGGTGACATTACAACAATAGAATTTCTGGAAAAATGCTTCACTGAAAATTTCTAAAGTTATGCAAAAGCTTGCTAATTTTGCAAAGGTCACCTTCTGAAACAAGTTATTGCCGTAATCATTAATTTATAGTTGTGCATTTGGTCATCACTTTCTTCATTTTCAAAACTTTTTTCCCATTCCATCCATTATCCTGTGCAGGGTTGCAGGCAAGCTGGAGCCTATCCCAGCTGGCTATGGGCGAGAGGTGGGGTACACCCTGGACAAGTCACCAGATCATTGCAGAGTTTCAAAACAAGTTCTTAAAGTCCTTAATTCCTCAATATTCTTTAAATATGGAGTTCATTTTTGGGTGACATGGTGGCACAGAGGGTAGCGTTGCCACCACACAACTCCAGGGTCCTCAGTTCAGTCTGCATATGGGTTTCCTCTGAAGTATCCAGTTTCTAATCCTAACCCTAGTATCAGCTTTTCTAAAAGTCTGAGCATATACTAGTGAATCTCGAACTATTAGAATATTGTGACGAAGCTCACTTTTTTTGTTATTTAATTCAAAAAGGTAAACTCTCATTTTATATTCATTACATGTAAAGTGAAATATTTCAAGCCTTTCTTTTGTTTTTAATTTTGTTTATGGCTTATAGTTCATGAAAATCAGAAATCCAGTATCTCAACTTAGAATATTTCCCAGAATCAATCAAAAAAGGATTTACAAAACAGTTCTACTTCTGAAAAGTATGTTCATTTATACACTCAATATTTGGTTGGGGTTCCTTTACTACAAATTACTGCATCAATGCAGTGTGGCATGGAGATGATCAGCCTGTGGTACTGCTGAGGTGCTATTGAAGCTCAGGTTGCTTTGATAGCAGCTTTCAGCTCATCAAGATGGACGAACTGCTGCTCCTAAACACAGTCAACTCGGACTTTCACAGATCTGCTGCCTTGTGCTTCACTGAAA
>JANZLB010000014.1:17185235-17203664 GCA_026167865.1 Notarius quadriscutis
ACACACACACACGAGGTCACGGGAAGACTGGAGGTTAGGAGGATACTTTAATAGACGCTTTGACAGCAAAATGAATCCCTATTTATTTCACAGCTTTTATACTTTTATTGCCTATACACAGACCTAATGCTGCAGGTACTAATAAAAGTAAGGCAGTAAACAAGGATATAACAACAACAACAACAACAACAACAACAACAACAATAATAATCTGCTTAAGTACATACACAAGGTAATGCTTTATTTATTTTTTGCAATGACTCACAAATGAACCTTTTACTTCTAAGGGATTTTTTATTTACTTATTTTAGTTAACTACTATTTGTTTTTTTTTAGCAAATGCGTGACTAAATAGGCCTCGATGTATATATGAAACTGATGTATAAATATAGTGAAATGTGTATGTGAATGAAGTGTCCAAATGTGTGTGTGTGTGTGTGTGTGTGTGTGTGTGTGCATGGGCAAAGAGGAAGAGCTCAAAGCTCCTGGTCATCTTTCCCTTGAAGGCCCCCACTTTATTCAATTAGTCCAAGCAATGTGGCCCCTCCCCTACTGATGACACAGAGAGAGAGAGAGAGAGAGAGAGACCCTCCTTAAGTTGCGTCGCGCCACAAGCTGTCTGCGAGCATTGAGCTGCCTGGCGCCATCCTAAAAGAATGCCTTCACTGTAAAAAAAAAAAAAAACCCCGACGCTGGGACGGTACTAGGTTTAGACGGGGAGGCAGGGAGCGAGGAGAGGGAGGTGGGACGGGCGGAGGGAGGGAGGGAGGAAGGGAGGGAGGGAGGAGGGAGTCAGTCAGTAGGGGGGGTTAGAAGGTTTTACCGCTGCGCATAAACACAGATTTTGATCAGTGCGTTAAAAGTTTCGGTGAGTCCGCGCGCACTGACACTCCACAGCAACCCGGGCGACCTGTTGAGTCCGCGCGCGCCGTCACGGAGCGGAAAAAGCGTCAAAAGCCGCCGGAGCGCAGCGGAGCAGAGCAGACAGAGCAGAGCGGGACTCGAACAGCACTGGACTTATTTATTACACATCGCTATCAGAGGGCGCTCTTTGCAATTTTTTTTTTTTTTTGTAAGTCCCATGTGACATTTTATTATCCGAGAGCTTATTTATTGAAGCGGTCAGTCCTTTATAGTGACTGAAGAAGGGACACTGTTTTGTTTTGTTTTTTAACCCAATGAAACAAAAAACGAGAACAACCCGGACGGCAAGGTAAACGTGTGTGTGTGTGTGTGTGTGTATTTTTTTTTCTTCAGTTGCAGGTGATCCTCGGAAGTTACTTCTGAAGAAACGCCTGGATTAATCAGAGACGGAATTTGGGACTTTCATAAAACAGTACTTGTCTTTTACTTTCGTCTTGAGCGTATTATTTCCGCCCTGCGTGTGTATGAACGTTTGCTAAAAACGAAACGATGGAAGTGAGCGCGGAGCAGACCCGCTGGATAGGCCACCACCCTCACCATCACCCTCACCCGGTGCTGAACGGGCAGCACGCGGAGCCGCACCACCCCGGACTCGGCCACTCGTACATGGAGCCGCAGTATCCGCTCGAGGAAATGGACGTGCTGTTCAACATCGACGGACAGAGCGGCCACCCGTACTACGGGAACCGGGCCGTGCAGAGGTACCCGCCGCCTCACGGTGAGCACCTGATGCCTTTTCTACAGTACTGCAGCACACACACACACACACACACACACACACACGCATTAACCTGCACACTCCTAATTTAGTCCGTACAGTATTTAAAGTGTCACCTGTAGTTTCAGCTTTTATTATTGTTTTTGAATAAAGTCTAATTAGATATTTAATCAACACTGAAGGATGTACGCGGATTTAAATTTAACCCAACACTGTCATTATTATTATTATTATTATTATTATTGCTTGTAAATAAAATACTAAGTGTCATATAAATATAAAAATAATAGTAAATCAGGCCGAAAATACCAAACAAACGTTATTACAATTTTTACTTAAAAAAGACAACAAATCTGCTAAAAGCCAGAACTTCAGAGAAGTGTTTTCGTCTCGAGTGGTATGTCACTGGTTTCACATCTTTCTAGTGTTCTGCTCTGAGCTCATATTAACTCCAAAATGACTGTTTTCTTCATTCGCGGCCTTTTCCTGTAAGAACAATAATGCACGATGCAGAAGAAGCGTTTTGGATTTTTACAAAGTGCAGCTTGCTTGCTTATTTATTTATTTATTTATCTATTTAATCGATCATCTATCCATCTATCTTACTTGAAGTGACAAGTGTCTGCTGTGGATAGCTTCATTTGCTAACCTGACAATAATGCGTCGTTGAATTTAAACAGGATTTTATGTTTGGCCTCAGAAATAACCCAACACAGTTTAGTCAGCGACATTAGAGCCTGTCTGGGTGGAGAAATGAACTTATTGATGTTAATTTATTGCCGTGACTTCATGAGCCGTGTGCATGCAGGAAAAGGCCTGACTTTGTTTCTCTTTTGAGGCTTGTGCTTTTCAGACATCTCAGTACTTTGAGATTTCCCCCGCACTTTAGGCAGACACTCAGGGAGGAGTGTTGGGTATCGACGGCCTCCATAATGAAAGATAATGACATGCATTACGTGTTAATTGTGAATCTTTTAGGCCCAAGCGCGCTTTCACCCTGCAGTATCGTTTAAGTTCCTTTTTTTAAATTTTTTATTTTGTTTAAATTTTTTTTAAACAAGTAAAACAACCGAAATTGGTTTCTTTCAGCATCGCGCTGATACAAGACTAGAACTCCAAATGCAGTGCAACATACACCATAATCCTCGTGTTGAATAATAATAATAATAATAATAATAATAATAATAATTAGATACAGTTCAATTCAAATGAGTCAGGAAAATAATTACATTATTATTATTATTATTATTATTATTATTATAACAAAATGCTATAGTTAATTTGTTACTATACATTTTGGCACTATGTAATTTTGCTCTAATTTACAGTTATTCTTTTTTGGATCGGTTTAGGACTGAAGCGATATCATCAGCTGTGCTATACTTTGCGTTAAAAAAAAAATCCTCGCACACTGTGATGGGGAAATATGTTCGCACTCGATTTTGTCAGCAGTTGAAAAATTACCAACACAATATTTTTTATTCAGCTGATATAGATTTCCAAATGTTTTATTTCTCAAGTGGTTTTCAATGTGGTTTTAAAACCTGTCAGTGCATTAGTGATGCCACTACCTGTTTTTTGTCATGTGGTTTGAAACATTACATTACTTTATATTACGGCTTGAAACTGAAACGAAATGTTTTGAAACCGAGTATATAAAAGAAAAAAACAAAAGCAGTGACGTTTTTGTGAACAGGCCTCTGTGTTTGAATGTGCTTTTGCAGGTAGTCAGATGTGTCGCCCGTCACTGCTACACGGCTCTCTACCATGGTTGGAGAGCAGTAAAGGGATTGGAACACACCATGGGGCCTCGCCCTGGAACCTGGGCCCCCCTTTTCCTAAAGCGCCACTGCACCACAGCTCCCCAGGGCCTCTGTCTGTCTACCCTCCTCCGCCCTCATCCTCCTCTTCTTCCTCTTCCTCCTCATCATTGTCAGCCGGCCATGCCAGCCCTCACCTCTTCACGTTCCCTCCCACTCCTCCAAAAGATGTGTCCCCAGACCCAGCTGTGTCGACACAGTCTTCTGGTTCTTCACTGCGGCCCGAAGACAAAGAATGCATCAAGTACCAGCTGCCCGAGGGCATGAAGCTGGATGCAGCCCACGGCCGTGGCATGGCCATCGGAGCAGGCACAGTGGCATCATCCTCCTCTGCCGCGCATCACCCCATCGCTACTTACCCTCCCTATGTGTCCGATTACGGGCCGGGGCTCTTCCCACCCAGCAGCCTGCTAGGTGGGTCCTCCTCTAGTTATGGTTCCAAAACGAGACCAAAAACAAGGTCCTGTTCAGGTAGGCGTGCGCTTTATTACCCATTTTGATTTAACTTAACCACAACATAGGCAAAACATTTCACCATTGCCTTTATATTTGTTATAAATCTACCAGTCTTCCTCACAAACAGCCTCCCGGTGTCAGGGCAATTGATTTGGGCCTGAAAATTTCAGCCAGTAACAGGGCCTTACAGGGTTGAAATAAAACCTGGAGTGTTAATTTGTGCCCAGTTGGCCTTATATGCATGTTAATTTACCACTGAGGATTTCACTGTACTGGTTCCACAAGGCGACAGTCTGGTTTGCAATAAGCTGCAATTGGAAGTTGGTCTTGTATTATCCATATTAAGCAAACCAGCATACAGTGAAATATTTTCATAGGACTTTAACATCAAGAGTATACTGAATGATTATTAGGAAAGCATAATGCTGGAATATTAGAAGGATCTTCTCAATATAATCTCATTTTATTATGAATGACGAGAAACTGCAGGGTGGTACATACAAGGTAGTTTAAAGGTAAAATAAGGCTATTTAAATAATAACTCCATGAATAAGTAAATTTGGACATATTTGTTTATCATTTGCTTACTTTCTCTACAGTGTACATTTAAAACCTTATGATTAAAGTATACATTTGATGATGTTTAGTGGTGTCTAGTGATAAAGCGGAATTAAGTCCATCATGCGGGATAATTAAACATGGCTCAGTTTTTTCCTCCTGGTGTTTGCATTTTTTTTTTGCATCTCTTCTGATCCCGGTCTCCGCAGTGTTTTATGTGTTTAAGCTAATCCACTTACATTCAGCCTGCTGCGCTGTTTATTTTAGCGCTGAAACTCTGATGGAGAGACCGGATGCTGCTGCATGAATCTCTGTCCAAACACGAAGGGAAATTAGTGAGGAAAAAGGTCATCCAGTCATCAGCAACCCAACTGCTTTTACTAGCAAAATCCTGCTTAAATGAAATAAATAAATAAATCTATGACTAATCCAATTTTTCTCATCGAAGCTTTGATTATTATTTTTTTTATTTGCACCCCTCCCCCAAATGTGTTAATATACTCGACTAGATGGACTTCAAAATAGTTTTTAACACTAACCGAAAACAAAACTTATACGAATATTACGCAAATAACTAATAATGTAGGAATTGTTTTTATTTATTATAAATAGCTGATATGTATATACCTGTTTCTGGTTTGGAATTGTGTTTCTTCTATGCTACCACTAAGCGACAGTACTGTGTGTTAATGAATCTAATTAAAATTAATCAATCAAATAGCAATTAAAAAAAAGTTTCACGGTTTAGATATAGAATATTGACGCAGCTGAAATGATTAAACTCTCCTCATTTGCTGTTTTTTTTTTTTTTTTCCCCCCCCAGCTAACATTTCTGGACCCAAGCTAGCTAAGGCAACTTTTCTATTTCGAGTTTTAGCTTAGCTTAGCAAAAATAAACCTCGCGATGTGTTGCGTGTTCTCGCGATATGTGAACGTGAAGTTCAAAATTACAGACGCAAAAGACGTCACTAATCAAACCAAACCTGTTTAGAATAGATTTATATTATATAATCTCGAGTGAAAATGTGAATATTATAATATTATAAGACCAGGGTTTTATTTTTTGTTCTTTATGGAATAATGTATTTAGATATACCCAACCGCTAGAGTCGAGTCGATAATCACTGACTTTTTATAGTTGGCTGATATCACTCACCCTGTGTGTACATGACCTTAAACCTGAAATGTTTCATTTTGTGGTCGAGTTGCAGCCCACAAACCCGGAACAAGCTTTACGCAGCGCAATATTACAGCGCATGAAGAAACGCCCACACACAGGCTACTTACTGAGGGAGGAAAGAAGGGTTTTATTCTTATTATTTGTTTGGAAGGAATTTATTTAATCGTCTTTAACTGTTCAGTTTATTATTGTAAGACTGTACAGAACATAAACAAGTTGTTTTGAATAAATAAGAAAGAGTTAGGGGACAACAACAAACAAGAAATAAATTATTTTATTGTAGAACAGGATAAAGCGGCTAGAGATAATGAGATTTATAAGAGTTTTTCCCCCCCTCTATATGTGGCTCTGACCGAAACTGCGGTACTAAATGATATATCGAGTTAGTACTCGGCATGGTATTTATTTTCTTCTGTGTGTGTGTGTGTGTGTGTGTGTGGACCAGAGCCGAGTGCAGCGGCGTGACACCGAGCAGGCGCGCGCGCGCTCCGACTGTCACTCAAACCGGGGCTTACACTGTTTTAATTACGCCCACACACACACACTGCATTTATTACTATTATTACACATAAATCTTGCCTTTATTATTATTATTATTATTATTATTATTATTATTATTATTATTATTATTATTATATCCCTATTTTGTTATGGCCTGATGGACCGGGAGATTGTTTGACAGGAAGTAAAATACACACATGACCCGTAATAATAATAACAATAATAATAATAATAATAATACAAATTTAAAAAATTAATAATAATAATACACACCTTATTTATTAGTCATCCGTCTTCCGAATCAATAAATAGAAGTATATTTACAAAGTATCATCCTCGGGTTTATGATCTAGCTTTGATGTATCCGTGACATCAAAAAGCTCTACTCAGATCTTGTACGGTATATGAAGTCAAAAGATAGTCTTGGGGATATTATTATTATTATTATTATTATTATTATTATTATTATTATGATTATTGTTGTTGTTGTGTGTCACGCGCATTTCAGTAATCATTTTCTCTCTTTCTCTTTCTCTGTCACTCTTTCTCGCTCACACGCACACACACGCACGCAACGTATATGTTGTGCTGTTTTAAAATGCTGCTTGCATTTAGTTTGCTTGTCAGTGGGATATCACAAGTGGCGCTTTTCGCATCTTTGCACGTGTTTGCTTTCATTGACCAATTTCTTTTTTCATGTACTTCCATATATATATATATCTCGAGCTTCTACATGTTTGTGCATTAGTCAGTGCTTCATGTGGTTTATAAATGTGCGTGTTTTGTGCGTGCAGAGGGCCGGGAATGCGTGAACTGCGGAGCCACTTCCACCCCTCTGTGGCGGCGGGACGGAACCGGCCACTACCTGTGCAACGCGTGCGGACTTTACCACAAGATGAACGGGCAGAACCGACCTCTGATCAAGCCCAAGCGGAGACTGGTACGCCTTTCCTCTTATTCCCAAATACCTCAAGTACCCAAGTACTGGGATTCGAGCTAAAATAATTTCAAAACAAAACTATCTTATTATTATTACACTGTAAAAAATGATTTGTTGTTTTAACTTAAAAAACTTAGTGCAAGGGCTGCCTTAAAATTTAGAGTTCACTGAAATTAATATAGTAAGTTCACAACAATTTAACTTACTATGTGAATTTCAATGAGCTCAAAATTGTAAGGCAGCCCTTGCGCTAAGTTTTTTTTTAAGTTAAAACAACAAATCATTTTTTTACAGTATTATTATTATTATTATTATTATTATTATTATTATTTTGAACAGATGTTTAAAATGTCAGTGTTTAGCGTAGGCCTATAAACACCTGTACACTGTGTATGATTGATTGATTTTATTTAGTCAAATAATGCACAACATACATAAATATAGTGTACATTAAGATACACAGATTGTACAGCACTTATTTCCATTGTTGGTCCATGGAGTCCATGACGGATCCGTACAGAGTAATCACACTTCACTCAGACAGGACCACGGTGTTCGGGACACATCAGTAGATCAGACATGTGACCTTTTCCTGGTAATCATTAACAGTAATTACCAGTAAAACAATCCAGTACATTGCACCTCTTCTTTATGTATTAAATGTAAACTGATATTATGCTTAGCCTATTTTTTCCGTGTTTTTTTTCCTTTTATAAAAACTTCATACACATACGCGCACACGCGCACACACTGTGATTTAGCTTAAAATCTCAGTAGACTTGATAATAACAGAATATAGAAAGCATGAAGGCGGAAACTTGGCTAATTAGAACAGCTTGTCTGACAATTTAATACAAAAATAGATCAAACATGACGCTTTTTAGACAAAGAGCACAAGCTGTCTTTTTGAGAGAGGATATAAAATAAATATTAGATAAAAATGTAATATTCCACTTAATAACACACCCCAGGTACACTGTGCAGGATTACACATGCTTCATTGATCAGAAAACACACCACACACTAGACTTCAGGCTCTTCTTTTGCAAGCAGAGCACCAATCAGTCATCACACCATTCAGGTGATGAACTCGGACATTTCCGGTAAAGACGGAAAACCCAGACGTAGCGCAGGGAATGCTGTTCTGTGACGTCACAACGCAGAGCATAATGCTCATCACGCAGGCACTTTATACACGCAAAACCGTTATAGCCTAATTTAAGCCGGAAGGAGAGTTGACGTCATCATTACTCATCATTACTCATCAGTATTGATGTGGCTAGAAAGCAGGTTTGAGTTTCTTTTCTTTTTCAGCTCGTTGAAATAAGCAAGCTGTAAATCAAGTGCAATTTTTTACACATTGTGTTATAGTATAGGTCAGTACGCTGGAAGTAAACCCTTATAACATCATGATATTTTTCAAATATAATGTTTCTAAACCAGTATGAGTGTCGTTCTCCTCTGTGGTCTGAATAATGTTTAATTGAACTCTTGGAATAAAAGTTCTCACACATGCATGTACGATGACAAATACATGCTGATGTCTTCAGGGTTCATCAAAGAACACGAAATAAGTTAGGCCTAGGGGTTTTGAATACACACACACACACACACACACACACACACACACACACACACACACATACAGTTCAGCACACAATGCCGATAATTATCCAAGAATGAATTGCTAGTAACGTTGAATATATAGACATACTGTAGAGGAAATGAACCATAGTCTGGTTAGAAGAGATCAATTAATAGTTTACTGAAGTAAAATATAGCCGTGGCTTGCTTAATGTCAGTTAAAATAGAGCCAAGCATTAAAATGTGATGATATTTAAGACATTTAAAGGTGAATGCCCTGCATGCAGACTGTCTTTCTAGATTTAGATATACCTCATTCAAGGCAGGGGAAACTGTCAGAGGGCAGCTCTATTTTGGCAGCGCTCTCTCTCTCTCTCTAATGTAAAAAGCTGACTTCCCAGGAAAAGGCTGCCGGATATCTGAGCGCTGCTGATAAAGTCCCCCAGCCTAAACATAAAGGCAGGCGGAGGGGGCAAGAGTCACCACGACTCCTCAGAAGGCAGGGGTGTGAGGGGGGAGTATGGGAGAAAGAAGGAGCGTGTGCATGACAGAGAGAGAGACAGAATGGGGATGAAAAGAGCAAATGTTGGGGTATACTACCATGATTCCTTTATACCAACTATCAACAGAGTAGTGAAGGGTTCCCCTGCTACCTTTACATATTTTTTTTCCCTCACTGCTCATTCCAAGGAACAGTTGTAGGCTTTCCAATGTATTTGTTCTCCAGTTGTTTCATTCTTTGTGGGTTTGTTCAAATATTCAAAGGTGTTTATGATGTTTACAACACTTTATTCTGCCAGTGATTTGACTTTATTTATTTATGATCATTTTTATTGAATGTTTTTTTTTTTCAAATCAAACTCCATTGTGCAACATGAAACAAACGACAAGAACAGATGGTACATATTATGAAGATGAAGTTATGTATACAGTTGGCCTAAAGAAAAACAGAAAGAGCAAAAATTCTGCAATGTGGAGAAGGAAGAAAACATGCAACATGAATATAAATCCATTTCTGAGTGTGTCACTCATGGAAAAGCTATTTGTGGGCAACGCAGAGTGACGGGAATGAAATTTACGCCGGGTCTAATTGAATAAACTGTCAGTGTGATTGTTTTAAATACGAGCCAGGAGCTTCGTCTTGCCTGCTCTTAATGCTAACTTCTCCCGTTTAACAGGAAAATTTCATCAGCCTTAATGGTTGCCATTTCAGCCTACGCTTTTATGCCCTTTTATAAATATTTGCATTTGAGGGAATATATTTTTAGCTCAGCCAAGGGACGGCTCTTAGAAGTTTCTTTGCCACATTATTCCTTCAACGTCATTCTGCATCACAGAAAAAAAAATCCTGTCCATCAGCCATTAGGTGAGAGCGATTATGAAATATAGTGTAGAAGGTTAATATATGGTCAGGTATGTTTGGTGCTTTATGATTACTACGTGTTAAGGTGTGTTAGCACAGGCCAGTATGTCTGATCCATCTGTTTCTCTGACTCTTGCAGTCTGCTGCACGGCGAGCGGGAACCTCCTGTGCAAACTGTCAAACGACCACGACGACGCTGTGGAGGAGAAACGCCAACGGTGACCCGGTGTGCAACGCCTGCGGCCTCTACTTTAAACTGCACAATGTAAGTGCCTGCTCTGCTTTGCTCTGCTCTGATCTGATCTTTCTTTCCGAAATTATTACTGTCCACAACTTGAAAACTTCTGACTTTGTGAAAAATTGTTCAACACACACACACACACACACACACACACACACACACACACACATTAACAAATTCCAGTATTCCCAGTCCTGCAATCAAGTAGAGTAAAACCATGAGGGAAATTATTATTATTACTATAATGATTATTATTTTATTTCTATTCTTGGAATGACAGGTCATAGCTTGTTGCAGTAGCCTTTATTACACCCTATTATTGCACTCGTAATTGTTTTTGGACGACCCTTATCAGCCAAAGCTTCAGTCAGCTAATAGAAGTGAATATTTCTGCATTGGATATAATCACCTGATGTGACTTAGTACCCAGAGTGAGTTTTATTTTGATCTTGAAACAAATCCTAAATTTCGCTGAACCTTCTGTTTCTCTTCTCTTAACCTTAACCTTTATCAAAGGCACACTGAAACTCTATGAGAGAATGAAACCTTGCACTGGTGTGTGCGTGTTTTGTGTGTGTGTGCGTGTGGGTCACACTGGCTTTGTACTGAAGCGTCTTACACTGAGCTTGTGGTCACCTTGAGTCTTTGGGGAGGGTGGAGGGGGGTGTTAGCACAGCGGTTAGTGTATGTCTGGTAACCACAGTGTGTATGTGTTTATGACGGTCAGTGATATATAGCACAGATAAATACTTATATCAAGCATCAGCCTGACCAACTTTGGTGTTTGTAAGACCGTGCTTTGCGCTACTCACACAAACATTGAAGAAAAACCACAGTTTTGTGTATGTGTGTGTGTGTTCGTTCATTGTAGTGTGAGTAAAGCAGTCAGTAAGCAATGAGTCGACTCCCTACGACTAACCCAGTGAGCACTGAATGCCCAGAGAAGGCCACAAAAGCAAGACCATATTGTCACACAAGCAGATAGTTATTGGTTCATTATTGTTTCACGTCGATCTTTTTTGGTTCATATTAAATTTGGTCAAACACACGAAGCTATATATGAAATCCTTCACTCTTTACAAAATCTAGATCTTTCATAAACATCTTTTGAATGATTTTGTGCAGACAGAATCAAGTAAGATGCTTATACACAATGGTATAAGCAACTAGCTGTAGGGTTAGGCTTCATTACTTTAGCCTGAGAGAGAGAGAAAGAGAGAAAGGGAGGTTCTGTCCAAATGTTGTTCTAAATTTTGTGGCCTTGCTCCAAGTGCATACATTGATGAAGTGAGGTGAAGGAGGCTGAGGCCGAGCTTAAGCGGACGATAAAGAGAGAGAATTAGGGTGCAAAAGAGACAACAGAGTGAGAGAGAGAGAAAGAGAGAGATAAAGACTAAAGAGTGCAATTCTGTGATGGTGAAGCTGGCTGGCAGGAGACTGAGGTGTCGTGGCAGTGCCACTGTGCCCGCGTTCACCGAGCCAGAGTCTGAGGTTTCTCTCTTTGGCAAGCCTGGCATCAGCTGTGCCTGGTGTCAAGGAATCAACAGCTAATTCCAGCCTGGTGCTGATATGACCTCTCTCTCTCTCTCTCTCTCTCTCTCTCTCTCTCTCATTCTCTCTCTCTCACACACACACACGCTTTTCTTACTATCTGTGTGAGGATCTTCCATCGGTTTACATATTAATGCAGCTAATTAATGCTATGGTATACCTAATCTAACCATAATCTTCACCTCAGTAACTAAAAGGAAACCTTTTGACTTTTATGTTTTTTTTTTTAAATAAAAGATCCATTTTATGTCATCTATGAAATCTAAAACCATAACCATTTAGACTGACGGTTCCCTTTCTGCTATTCAAATCCTTTCCTCAAAGAACAGTATAAACTCTTCTCACTTACATATACATGTCATATGCGTTAGGAAATTGTCTGCATTGAAATGCTTTCATAAATTGTTTCTACTCACATGCTGCAGATTGATCTGGCGTTCAGGCTATCAAGCGATAAAGGTAGTCATTCATGTCTTATGTAGGTTTGTGACATTCAATTCAAACATCAGCAGCAAGCGACATTTTAAGTGTGATGTTCTTAATTTAATGGGAATGAGTTAAAACAGTGAAGTAGGAAATGATTGGGATGATTGGCAAAAGTAAAGTGTTATATGAAGCAGGTTGTCTGATGTCTCAATTTCAGTTCCTGTGTGTTCAGCAAAAGTAACTCTGTAACACTGCTGTGTAAGTCAGACTGTATATATTTTGGCTAGTAACTACCATTTGTTATTGGGATGTACTGGGCAGACCACAAGCAGAACCTTACAATTTATACGTAGATGCACACGATTTGTTGTTTGCTAGCATGAATTGTGCGTCAAACCATTAACCATGCTTTCTTTTATGGTATTAATGGAAACGTGTCTTCAAAAGTCTGAAATTTGCTTTACCATTTAATACCACGTGTCTTCTTCGCTAGCTAGCCTTAACGAATCCCCACCCTTCTTATTTCTCTTTCTCCACCCCAGATCAATCGACCACTCACGATGAAGAAGGAAGGCATCCAGACCCGCAACAGGAAGATGTCCAGCAAGTCCAAGAAGAGCAAAAAGTCGCAGGACAGCATGGACGACTTCTCCAAGAGCCTGATGGAGAAGAGCAGTTCGTTCAGCCCGGCCGCCTTGTCACGTCACATGACCTCATTCCCGCCCTTCTCGCACTCGGGCCACATGCTGACCACGCCCACTCCCATGCACCCCTCCTCCAGCTTGCCCTTCACCCCCCACCACCCCTCCAGTATGGTGACCGCTATGGGTTAGGCTACCTCCAACCCTGACCGTGACCTCAGCCTCAACCACAACTCCTCAACCTTTGACCCTCAACCCCTAAACCTGCTCTCTCCTGGCCCACAGATGACTGCTATGAGCCCTGTAAAACTTTTGTACACTCCTTCTCACCAACATGAGAGAGAAAGTTTGTGTGTGTGAAAGAGAGAGGGAGAGCGAGAGAGAAAGAAAGAGACTTTTTTCATCCTCCATTCTTGAAGCCTTGACAGTGAGCTTACATTATCACGTCACCACCATTATTCGTGTACAGGTTCCCTCTCTCATCGCACACACCCCCTAAAGTGAAGCAGAACGGTTGAAAGATCGGAAAAGTTCTCCTTCCATCCATCCATCCATCCATCCATCCATCCATCCAACCTTTTATTCATCCCTCCATCTCAATTAACTCATCATCCTTCCCTTTGGTTTTCCTCAATGAGAGATAAGAACTCTGATCTGTGAAAACCACAGAGGAGACAGACTCTGCATATATTTGTACAAATTGTATGAAATACAGTACATTTAAAAGACTTTTTAAAAGAGAGAAAAAAGACTAACAAGGAGTGGGGGGGAAAAGTCCACGGGCAGCTAACGACAAGAAGGGTACGACTTAAACCTGGAGGAAAGACAAGACATTGTAGCGGCTCTTCCTTGTAAAGAAGGAATCAGAGACAGAAAGAAAAGAAGTGAGAATAAAGGAATGTGGGCTTTCTGTGTAATGGAACGGTGTGTAACGCATTAACGCTTGTGTAGTCAGGTCTGTTCCTCTGACTGCCAGCTACTCTTCTGGATGTGTAATAGGTCTTGGGCAATCGGTTTATGTTCACACACACACACACACACACACACACACACACACACACACACACACACACACACACAATCTTATGACACACGACCACCTGTTTTGTTCACCTAAAAGACTTTCTTCTGGCCCAGGTTATATGCATTGTGAAAAAAAAAGTTCCTGTATTTGTTATTTGTATGTATAATTCAGAGTACCAAAAATACGAAAGAAACAAAGATGTAGAATTATTTCTTTATGTAATGCAGACTGAATGGTTGTACAAATTTAATAATCAATAGTGTAAAAAAAAAGACTTGCTTTTTTTGTTGCATAATTTTTTTTCCCCTCTTTGAAAATAATAAACTAGTTTAATCTCTGTTCACATCATACATACATTTGAGGAAGTGGTCTTTCTTTGCTTCTTAGTATCTATATGTGTTTGTGTGTGTTAGTCCTAAGGTGTGATATTAGTTACAAGGTTTTCGAGGACTTGTAGGACACGTCTACCGGTAAGGTCGAATGCTAATGGAAAGGCCTGAAATAAAATGCGGCTTGTTAGTGGTCATAACTTAGTCTCTCACAAGCATAGACACACACACACACACACACACACACACACACACACACACACACACACACACACACTCTTGTACTGCAGTGGCCAGGTCCGCACAAGACGGTTAGCCTTCAAAATGCAGCAGTGCTTCCTGATATGTAGCAATAAATAAGTCTGCTAACTATATATTGAAACTTACCCGCGCATAAAAAAAAGTTTTTCAGTGATCGGTTGCTCAAGCAGATGTCTTAAGGTTGCTAATTTTCCCCTGACTCATCCTAAATGTTCAGCATCCTGTTCAAAACGGCCTGTTTTCGTTTAAGAGCGCTCTAAGAAAGCCTTGTCAGGTCCATTAATCAGAGGGTGAATACAAGAATTATTGACCTCATATTAAGAACACAAGAGGCAAATATAAAGCCACAATAGGAGGATTTAACTTTCTAAACATAATAAGCTTTCGTGCGACGGGATGCAGGAACTTGCGTTCTGCATACCAGTTTGATTCTGTAACCCTGAAAGAATGTCCATTAATATCAATATGGCCGCAGAGCAGTTAATGCGGTTTAAAGCTGACTTTAAATGGGTCGTACACAATGAGCAAACCTTTTTCCTGTGCTGACTTTGATCAGTGGATCATTGGGAGGTCATGAGGTCAGTGCATGCTGTTCCATTGTAGACAGCCATAGCCTTCAGTCCACTAACTTTTATGGGTCGTAAGAACAAGCCTGCCTCAGGGGCCTCGGGTTTGATTAGCAAACACTCGCTATATGGGAGCGCGGCTCATGTAACCACACAACGAACCCAAGTAATGCTGTTTATTCAGTACACAGTAACTTATATTCCGCATGCCAATATAATACTGTAAGTGTCCTAGAAGGAAGGATACACAGTGGCTGATGCAAGCGAAAGCATAAAGGAAGTCGAGTGTAAAATGTAAGTCGTGGGACTTCTGAAGTAGTCAAGTGAGTACTGTGCATCAGTCGCACTGCTTTGGGGACAAAGTCGTGGTTTGATGTATTTGCATGGCAGCTTGTTGAGAGTCACTCAGTGCTGGGAGAAAAAGGGAACTGAATCCAGACCACAGCGTGGCTAACTGCCTTTAAACATGCACAAAACCCCCAACAACAAGAACGGCCCAAAAAAGGTTCATGGCAAAACTGATGCAGAAGCAGAGGTGTAGAAAGATCACTGAACTTGGCTTCCTCTTCTCTTACTCTTTCTGAATTAACCCACAGGACCAATTTTATACACACGACACACTGAACTTTATATTTTGTGGGATGCTTGTAAAAGGACAACAATTCAGTATTTTTATGAACCCTTTCAATGCTCTTGGATGAGTCACGTACGTCATGAAGTCTTTTACCGCTGCGCCTTATGACTGAGGAATGTTTTAGGCATTGACTGTAATTCGTATGCGCCACTGTGAAGTAAAAGTAATGTGCCATGTAAGGTACATAAAAGGAGGTGTTTATGGCGAGTAGCGTACGTCATAAGGCACAGCGGTCAAAGATTTCATGACGTACATGACTCGTCCAAGGGCACTGAAGGGGTTAAGTTCAAGCTTCTTCCTTCTTCGCCGTCAAACCAAACAACATACTGTATTACTGGATTAACGCAGCTCTCTGGGCAAAAGCATCATCTTTAAAATAAGGATTCGTGGACAACCTGCATGCTCCAGGTCTATAAATGATTAGCAAGGTTACCTTTACACATTTAGCAGATGTGTTAATCAAAATCAAAAGATTCATGAGGGCTGCTATCTGTCAGAAAACGTGTTCAAAATATTAAACATACGATCAAGAAGATCGTTCAGACACGGATGCCACGTCACGGATTGGTTCAGTGTTGCACTCTGGTGAACTTTTAGAGAACACATTGTTTGTCAGTCCATTGTACTCATGAAATCAGTGGCAGGAGGTGTGTTTTTGTGAGTGGAGCTGTACAGAACATAATCCAGGTTAAGAGCTGAGCACTTCATGAACTCTCAGAAAGTGTCAGTTGTGGGATTTGAACCTTCCAGGCACTAATGTGGAACCTTAACCACTGCTCCTATACATGCTACTAGCCGTACTCAAAATTATTACACATTAAGATTACTAATGTCATTCATGTTGATTGTTTTTAAACTCAGTAAGCTCATACAAAGCTTTAAAGACACTTTTCTCACACACATCCAGTATAATCAGTAACATGAACGTTTCGAAGCCTGTGCAATCGTATACAAATGTGCCTGTGTTGCAACATCTCAGTGTCAGAAATAAGAGTCTTATCAGCTTCTGCTGCTTGTTTTTTTTCTCACTCAAGCATACATGTATGCACACATACATGCACACACACACTGTATATCTTTTGAAACATCCCATCTACAACATGTATATGTAAAAATACTACTGAAAGCATAGTTACATAAACCTACACAGAACAATTATTACTCTATAGACAGTGTAAATATAGTATATACACAAGAACATCTCGAAAGCATATGCTGTGTATGTATTATGAATACAAATCATTTTGTAGCAAAGCCAAATAAACACAAGGAACATGTTTATATACCAAACTTGTCAGGCCAAATCGTCTTCAATCTCCTGTTTGAAGATACACTTTTTACATGGTGCTTTTTTCGAGTCCAGTGGCTGACAGGGGCCTCTCTGTGTAGAGTTTTCATGTTCTCCCCATGTTTCCTCTGGGTGCTCCGGTTTCCCTCACAGTTCAAAGACATGTGGTTAGGTTAACATGGGGCAACCATGGCCTGAGGTTGGGCCGAAGTGCCCTTGAGCAAGACACCTAACCCCCAACTGCTCCCCGGGTGCTGTAGCATAGTTGCCCACTGCTCTGGGTATGTGTGTGTGTGTGTGTGTGTGTGTTCACTGCTTCAGATGGGTTAAATGCAGTTAAACTGTGTGCTTAAGTCTGTGCTTGAGTGTACATGCGACAAATAAAGGCTTCTTAATCTTCTCTTCTTTTCACTGGGATTTGATCAGTTAAAATCACATTAAATTAATATTTATTTATTTATTTATTTATTTATTATTTTTTACAATTATGTCTCAAGAGTGGTGCCTGGGTGAACGCTGCGGTGGTTTTTGTCACATTTTAAGAAACAGTTGAAGCTGAGAATCTTATTTTAAAGTCTGCTAATACTGAACAGATGAAAAGTGAAAGTTACATGAGGCATAATGTATAAGCGAGCTGGTCATTATTGCGAAATAAACCACGACAGGGTGATGCAGGACGATTATTTCGCAATCATGACGAGCTCACTGTACATTATTCCACGTATTACATGAATACTTATGAAAGAATGCACTGCTCTGACCCAAAATACTGATTTAAAAATGATTTACTTGCTTGCACTAATGACATGGTCCATAACGACAGTCTGTTATATGTTTAGAACCATTCAAAAGTTTCAACACATCTACTCATTCATAGGTTTTTCTGTATTATGGCTATTTTCTACATTGTAGAACAATTCTGAAGACATCAAAACTATGAAATAACATCTGGAACATATATGGGATTATGTAGTAAACACAAACGTGTTGAAAAAAACAATGTCAATGTTTATCTTGATGGCACTTTTGGCATTATCTTAACCAGCTTCATGAGGTAGTTCCCTGGAATGCTTTTCAGTTAACATGTGTGTCTTGTCAAAAGTTAATTCGTGCAATTTCTTGCTGCCTTAATGTGTTTGAGCTCAAACAGTAAACAGTAAATAATAAAAATACAGTAAACAGCCCTGTTGCACAACTACAGTAATCCATATTGTCAAAAAACGCTTTACTAAGTAAAGAGAAACGACATCCATTACCACTTTAAGACATGAAGTGTCTTTTAATTAGTAAAAATTAAAGAAAAACTATTGAATTAGGAGGTGTGTCCAAACCTTTAACTGGTACTATAAAGAAGAAGAAACCTTTATTTGTCACATGCACACTTCAAGCACAGTGAAATTCATCCTCTGCATTTAACCCATCTG
>JANZLB010000014.1:17835254-17845755 GCA_026167865.1 Notarius quadriscutis
TTGTTTAACTGGGTTCTCTTTATCTACTTTTAGGACTTGTGTGAAAATCTGATGATATTTTAGGTCATATTTATGCATAAATATGGAAAATTCTAAAGGGTTCACAAACTTTCAAGCACCACTGTATAATATACAATATACCTAAAGGAAATTTTTGTTGCCTATTTCAGAAGAAGTGCCATCGAATAAAATTAGTCTCACACCTAACCAAAACATCACACAGATATCTTCTTATTCATGTGTGTGCAAGCTGAGACCTTCACTAAAGTCACAAATTGATTGCATGATGTAGTATTTGATGTAAATGCCATTGTCAAATAACTATGATTTTCCTTTTTTCCTCTCATCTCATACACTTGCCAGACGAGATGAGCACCTTGGAGCTACAGGTAATCTCTAATGTTAGTGATAGACTCCAATCAACTCCTTTCATCTGTTCATGGTTATGGTGTGTGTATTTTTGGAGCCATTTATAACTAAGTGTCAAAGTCTTTAAATTGTCTTTTGCATATTTAAACTTCTTATGGTAGCTGCACATTGAAATGTTTATGGTAGCTCCACTGACAAATACTGTACATATATTAAAACCTACTAGACAAAATCTGCAAATGTAAATGCAATACCAAATATGTCCAGGGGGGAAAATACTTTCAGGATGCAAATATACACAGAAATGCACAAGAGATAGACAAAAACTTCACGGATAGTGTACGTACTAAATGGCAATGTGATTTGCAAATAGGACGGCTGTGCAATTTATGCTGTCACTGACAGTTTGAGTCTGAAGGCTTGGGGAAATTAACTATTTTTAGTCTATTTGTGCACCCCTGGATGCTCCAGCGGATGGAAGCAGTTGAAAGACCAAGTGTCCTGGATGACTGCTGTCCTTGATAATCTTTTTGGGTTTCCTGAGCCACTGATTCAGATAAATGCCCTGTAAAGAGGGCAGTTTCCTCCTGATGATGAGCTCAGCTGATCTCTGTAGGTCCTTGCGGTCCTTGTGATTGCCAGCAAAACACCTGCCATTCTAGGCTGTGATGCAGCCACTGAGAATGCTCTGAATGGTGTGATTATGAAAGTTAATGAGAATTTCCAGGGTCATTTCAAAATATTTCAGCTTCTGCAGGAAGTACAGACACTGCTGTGCTCACCAGTGTGTAAATGTGGATGGATCACCTGAAGTCATTGGAAATGTGAACAACGACCTATTCCAACTCTATCCCGTTGATGCCATGCTCAACCACCCGATGCTTCCTATTGTCTACAACCTTCTCCTTTGTTTTAATGTCTTTCAGGGTCAGGTTGTTGTCTGAGAACCACACAGGTGGCTACTGGTGACAAATTTTATTCCTTTATTAGCTTGTTAGCTTTCTTAGCTATCATTTCTCTGCTGTCAATGAGTTAGCTACAAACTGTTCTGTTGTTCAGTAAGGCTGTGTGCCCATACATTGTTGTCTCTGGCAGAAAATTGATAGCAAGGCACTGGGGAGTGCCAGCACTTCATCAAAAAAGTGCTCCTACACTATTTTTTTTTGTTTGTTTGTTTCTATGACAGCAATACATGGTGACATATACACTCTCTTCAGTGGGAACAACTGAAAAAAAATATATACTGGCACTCAGTAAAAATGCTATATGGGCACACGCCCTAAGGCAGTCACCTCTCAGTCCCTACCTGGGGGCTTTTCCCCCCTGCGTTCTGAATGTTTGACTTTGCCTAAGAAGATATACTGCTAGATGGTTAAGTGGTTCTACCGGGCCATACTTTGTTTTTCAATCCTGAGCTTTCAAAGATAGCTGGACTCCACTATCATGCATACAGGTGCCAGTGTTGGTTTCTCTACATTTCCCTGGTATCACCGAGGACCAAGTGTGAAAGCATGTATGGCACATAGACAATTCATTAGCCACTTTCTTGCTTGCATTGGAATAGTTGCTTCAATTTATAGGTACCGATGACTCTATGAAGGAGCTGATCAAAAGTACCACTAGCAGTAGAACAATTAAGCCAACGTGTTCTATCAATTTTGTTTAAGCACAAATATGGTTGACTCAATCTGCACTGTCAGACAAGCGTAAATCAACCCTGCAAAATCTACCCTGTGTGCCAGCATTACTCTTTGGGCCTGTGATCAAAGAAGTCCTTGTGAGAAGGGTGCAGAAACTATAAACCAGCACAGCCAAATGGATCAGCCATGTGGCACCCTTAACGTGTCATTTGATTCAGCACTCACATGTCTAAGGCTTAAGCAGACAGAGTCCCGTTCTCAATTTTTATGCCAGTGTCTGAATACTCCCATGTATCAGCCCACCTCCAAAGATTCCTATGGATGCCATCCGTGATAGTTTGGAGCTGATGGCAGGCAACTTCACAACCAAAAACAGTACTACTTGGGCAGTGACTACAAGTGGGTCCTGATGACAATGTTGCAGGAGTAGAAACTTGAATTCTGCTTTTGGCGCCCAACCTTTTCAAGGCACAAGGCCTTTTCAAATTCAAATCAAGTTTTTTGCTCTGTTCCAAGAATTATATTTCCTCAAGAAGGCAAGATTGAAAAAAAGGAGAACTCATGGGTTAGAACAAGGAGTTCTGCTCAATGTACTTTTTAGTACAGAAAAAGAATCAGTCAGCACAACATAAAAGGAACTGCTATCAAAAACATATGTGCATCTTTCATGTCCAATGGCTTTCTTCTTCCTAGTTTAATTGCTATGGACCACTATGGTTTTTGAGGTTTACCTTTCAAGGATAGGTATTCCAAATCAAAATTCTACCCTTTTGCCTATAACGACAGGTGTACTTGACATGTATTCAGGTAGTTCTATCATCCTGGATGGTCAGAAGTATGGATACTGCCATATTCTTATGACTTGCTCCTATGGGCCTATAGGTGCCCATATGTCTCAAGCTCTACAAGACACAATGTTTTTCTCACCACAGGCAAATCCATCACTGGTGCCACAAAGGTACAAGAGGTGTGTGGGACCCCAATGCAAAATGAGAAGACAGTTGGAACACAGCTGGAACACAGTTGGAACTAAGTGCAGTCTAACTAGTTATCAAATTCTTCCTACTGATTTGAAGATACTGCTATGTTCTGGTCCATTAAAACAATTTTGGGTCAGTCAAATGCACCAATTACCAGGACAGCATGAGGTCTGATGGTGCACTTTTCCTTGCACAAATGCTCCCAACAGCACAATTGTACAAAGGATGCACTGTCAAGATCATGACCCCAGCAGTGGGGGGGGGACCCTTAGTTTCAAAACCTTAGTTTACAATACTGCTCTCACTAGTGGTCAGAATACTTTGGTGGTTTCCTCCCCAAATAGGTCTGTTGTCCCACAGGGATCAAATGATTTTGCACCCTCACACAAGTTACCTGTGCCTGTGGATGTGATTTCTTCAGAATCAGGTTTGTTGCCAAGTACAGTCTCACATACAAGGAATTTGCTTTGATGTTTGATGCATGAATGATTAAGATAAGTTCACCCACAGAACCAACAGGTCTGTGGACGATGATGTCAACACTGGTCTCCATTTCATGCTCCAGCACCTGGACGCCCCTGAAACCTATGCTAGGATCATGTTTGTGGATTTCAGCTCTGCCTTCAACACTGTCATCCTGGCTGTTCTGCAGGAGAAGCTCTACTAGCTGACCATGCCTGACACCACTGTATAAAGTGCAGTCTAAACCTGCACTTCTTAGAGTGAAATGCAGGTTTAGACTGCAATCCAGTGGAACAATGTGGACACCATCCTTGTAATACTGTGGTCAGCTTGGTTCCTAGACTACTAGCCTTCCTACAGGAATTACTGGATAGTGTAAATATTCCTACCTATGTTGAAGGTGTATGTGGTGCCTTCTGCAACAATTAACAGCACTGACATCACAGTGAAGGTTCATAAACTTGTCACAAGATTGCTGAAGGTTGCAAGGCATCATCCTCCAGTATACCCTTCCAATAACTGGACATGGGATCTCATGCCTGTACTAGAGTCTATTAAGAGTCTATTATTCTTATGAGCCCATGTAGAATGCCAAACTGGAATGAGCTTCTCTGTTAAGACTGCTTTTTTGCTAGTGATCACTAGCAACAGTACTATGGTACTATCAACTGATCAACCAGATCAACTGTTTATCTCTCACGGGGGGGAGACATAGTTAGCTCAGAGACTGGCCCACTGTATCATGGACTGGCCCACCAGACCCAGGGCCCCTACTACCATTCTAGAACCATTCTTTCAGAGAAGAAGCACTTTGAAATCACAAAATTGGAACCAAATTATGAAAAGTGGCAGTTTATGGGTTATAAGTCATTACTTGATTGGTGTAAAGTAAGATGCTATGGGCCACTTTTGATGGTAGGAGAGGTTTTTCAATCTCATTGATCAGTTACCACCTGCCTTAAGCTGAGCAACCCTCAGTCAATAAGGTACTGATCCGCCACAATCTGTTTGTCTTGTTTGGGGTGGACAGGACATAAGGGTCCAACCCAAAAATGGATTGATAGTGCTCACCTACTACAAAGCAAAGATCAACAAAATTAAGATTCCTCATGGAACGTCAGGACAATGTCCTCCTCAACTCTCAACCCACATGTTGAATTGAGGAAATCTGCAATCATCGATCAAGAACTTCATCAACTCAATGTTGATATTGCAGCCTTACAAGAAACTAGACTCTTGGAGCTTGGCTCTATCTCAGTAAAGAACTATATCGTTTTCTGGAAGGGCAAAAATGATGGTGAAAAATGTGAACATGATGTTGCTTTTGCTGTCAGAAAATCATTGTTGAAGTTTGTAGTACCCCCATCCAAAGGAAGCAAACGCATGATTGAACTCAAGTTGCATACCAACCATGGAGTTGTATGACTTTTATAAATGCATATGCTCCATCTATGCAAGCACCACCAGATATAATTGGAACTTTCTAAGATGAACTTCATCAAGCAATCAACAGCATTCCAGAAAAAGACCAAGTCATCATTCTCAGAGATTTCAACACTTGAGTAGGGGCTGACTTCTCACTATGGCCCACTGTGAAGATGAAGCCAAGAACTTTCCATAAAACAAAATCCAAGAGAGAGCCACAAATCAATACAGTCAACACCAGAGACACAACAAAACAAGAAATTTTCAACAAAGAATTCAAAAAGAGATTCCAGATCAGTGATTCTGATGAGATCAACAAACACTGGCAATGACTAACAGATGACAGTATACAGTGGTGCTTGAAAGTTTGTAAACCCTTTAGAATTTTCCATATTTATGCATAAATATGACCTAAAACATCATCAGATTTTCACACAAGTCCTAAAATTAGATAAAGAGAACCCAGTTAAACAAATAAGACAAAAATATTGTAGGAGCCAAAAAAATTGTCTCTATTCTGTCTTGTGCAAGTCCCCTTCTCTCCTCCTTCTAGTGGCCAAGTGGCCATCTCTGCTTTAAATGCAGGTGATACTACCTGAGTGGGTGTGCAGATAGTGCAGATAGGCTGTACTTTCTTTATCAGTACACTCGTGGCCTCCCCAAAGACCTTGTGAGGAGTTGTCTTCATATGAGCCCAGATAGAGGCTATGAAAAAGCAAAGGGTTTGCTTCAGGAAGACTATGGAGATGAATTCAAGATCTGTTCTGCTTATTTAAAAAGGGCATTGGAATGGCCTGTAATTAAAACTGAGGATTTGAAGGCATTGCAAGTCTTTGTGTTATTCTTGAGGAGTTGCTGTAATGCAGTGCAAGAAATGAGGTACTCCCATGAAATTAACTTGTCATCAAACTTGAAGGTCTTGACCATGAAGCTTCCCCTACAAATTCAGAGAGCGGTGGTGATCTTATGTGTGTGAATTTCAGGAGAGGGAGAAAAGCAGACTTCAATTCCCTGATCTTGTTTCATTTATTTAAAAGCAAGTGAGAGTAGTCTCTGATCCGGTGTATGGAGACATCCAGGATAGGCCCACAAGAGCTTCAGAAAAACTACCCAATAAAGCTAAGCCATCCAAGTCTACCAGTGCTAGCTTTGCTAGTGTCTCCACCTTTTCTTTCCATCTCATTCCACATCCTAAAAGTAATGTTATACAAGCACCTTGCCCTATGTGCAACACCAATTATACACTGGACTGCTGTACTGCATTGATGAAAAGGAAACACAGAGACAAGATAGACTTCTTGAAAGAGAAAGGGATCTGCTTTGGCTGTTTACATCAAGGGCACATCAGCAAACACTGTAAACAGAGACTTACCTGCACAGTATGTTCCAAACAGCATCCCAATGTCCTCCATATTGAGACAAAACAGAATACACAGCAACAAGAAAAGGGTGACACATCAGAAACTATAGACACAGTTGATGTGCAGCCCAAAGCATGTGGGCACATTGGGGCCGGCACAGGGGCTGGTAACGTGCTCTCAGTGCTGCCTGTGAAGATAAAGGCAGGCAAAGGGGAAAAGGTCATCACAGCGTATGCATTCATCAACCCAGGTAGCTCAGCTACTTTTTGTACTGAGCGGCTCATGTCTCAACTGAATATTAAAGGAAAAAGAACAAATATATTGTTGCAAACAATGAGTCACGAGACATCTGTTCCAACTTGCGTGGTCTCAGGCCTAGAAGTTTCTGGCCTTGATGGAAACAATTTCATTCTGTTACCTGATGTGTTCACACTAAAAGATATGTCAGTAACTACTGACAATATCCCCACGAAGCAGCAAATAGTAATAGACAGCAAAATTGAACTGTTGATGGGAACCAACGCTTCAAAGATCATAAAGCCCTGGAAAATTATAAACAGTCAGGGTGAGGGACCCTATGCAGTAAAGACCCTAGTGGGATGGGTTGTCAGTGGGCCCTTAGGGCATGGCAAGTCTACTGTCAGCAATGACTGTTAATCTACAGCAGCACATAGGATCTCTGTTGCAAATCTAGAAAAGTTGTTGATCAGCCAGTATAATCACGACTTTAATGAAACGACTTCAGAGGAAAAGCGTGAGGCCTCCATTGAGGATAAAAGGTTCCTTGAAATTGCAAATAATTCTGTTTCACTTATAGATGGTCACTATACTCTAAACCTGCCCTTTAGGAGAGATGACGTGCATTTACTTAATAACCATCACATTGCCATGCAGCGTCTCCAAAGCCTAAAGAGGAAGCTAAAGAGATATGAGTCTTTTCATAACGAGCATACAGCCTTTCTGAGCGATGTCATAGTTCAAGGATATGCCGAAGTGGTCCCACAAGAAGAACTGGAAGGAACTGAAGGAAGAGTCTGGTATATTCCGCATACCACCCTAAGAAGAACATGCTCAGGGTGGTGTTTGACTGCCATGTGGTGTACCAGGGTAGGTCCCTGAACTTAGAACTTTTTCAGGGCCCTGACCTTACCAACTCACAAATTGGCGTTCTGCTCAGATTCAGACGAGAACCCATAGCTCTCATGGCCGATATTAGATCTATGTTCCATCAAGTCAGGGTGTCCAAGACAGACATAGACTTTCTGTGCTTTTTATGGTGGACAGAGGGGAATGTTGAACAAGATCCAATAGACCATCACATGCTGGTACACTTGTTTGGAGCCGTTTCCTCCCCAAGCTGTGCCAGCTTTGCCCTGCGAAGACCAGCAGAAGATAATCCCCACATGAGACTACAGGTGACAGACACAATAATGCATCATTTTTATGTGGAAGACTGTTTAACATCTTTGCCCACAGTACAGGATGCAATGCAGTTAACAGCAGAACTGGTGGAATTGTGTAGTAAAGGAGGATTACAGCTTACAAAGTGGGTAAGCAACAACAGAGCTGTGCTGTCAAACATAAAGGAAGAGGAAAGGACATCAGATCATTGGATCTTGACAAAGACTAATTACCAGTTGACTGAGCTCTTGGACTTCAGTGGAGTGTGGAAAATGATGACTTCAGGTTCAACATTGTAGTTCCTGAAAAGCCACGTACACGAAGAGGAATTCTGTCAATGGTAAGCTCTGTGTATGACCCATTGGGTATCCTGGCACCTTTCACTCTCCCACCCAAGCAACTGTTACAACAGATTTGTAAGCAGGGCTATGGATGGGATGAGCCAATTCCCCCGGGACAATCTAAGCAATGGGCTAATTGGATCGAAGAAGTTCCAAAACTGGTCAAATTTAATGTTCCATGCTGTATCAAACCTCCTAACTTTGTAAATCTAGCAATCATCCAACTGCACCATTTTGCTGATGCCAGCGAGCTTGGGTATGGGGTGGTGAGTTATTTGAGGATGACTGATGACCGGGGTGGGATTCATGTGTGTTTCCTGATGGGAAAAGCGAGGGTTGCCCCCTTAAAGCAACTCACAATCCCGAGACTAGAATTAGCAGCGGCGGTGCTGTCTGTTAAGGTGGACAGGCTGTTGAGGGCTGAATTACATCTCCCCTTACAAAGCTCCACGTTTTGGGTTGACAGTCAAGCTGTACTGAAGTATATAGCCAGTGACAGTGCTAGGTTTCACACCTTTGTTGCAAATAGAGTTTCCTTTATCAGAGAGAACACCAGCATTCAGCAGTGGAAGTTCATTGAAAGCAAGTACAACCCAGCAGACGATGCCTCCAGGGAGCTCAGTGTACAGAAATTCCTGGACAGCAAGAGATGGCTTTGCAGCCCTCAATTTCTCTGGGAACAAAAGCACACCTGGCCCACAGAAACTGTCAACTCGGAGTCTCTGCCACATGATGACCCATAGGTCAAATGTTCCATTGCATGCAATGCTGTAGTTCAAGATCCATTCAGCCCAACTAATAAGCTTCTCTCTTTCTTCTCAGATTGGACAAGGTTGATGAAAGCTGTCACCTGGTACCAAAAACTCGGAGACAGCCTGTTGGCGCTAGTTGCCAAAAGAAAACAACTTTCCACTGATGTAACCACCCGTTCTCACCAACAGAATGCAACATCTTTGCTGCACGCCTTCAAGTTGAAGTTTGGTGGACAGTGCATATCCCTAGATGACGTTGAAAGGGCTGAGAGAGCAGTTTTGTCATTTACTCAAAGACAGGCATTCCCTGTTGAATGTGAAAGGTTAGCATCAATGCCACCTTGTGTTCCTAAACAGAGCAAAATTTACAGGCTCGATCCTGTCCTCAAAGACGGGCTGCTCAAAGTAGGTGGACAGTTGTCCAGAGCAGCTATGTCCGAGACGATGAAGCATCCCATCATTCTCCCAAAACAGTCTCACATTTCCAGTCTCTTACTTTGCCATATCCATGAAAGGTATAGACACTGCGGCAGAAACTATGTCCTCAGCCAATTGCAAAAGAAGTACTGGATTGTTAGTGCAAACAGTGCAGCAAGAAGGGTCATCTCCAAATGCGTGACCTGCAGGCACTTAAAAACAAAAACAGCAGAACAAAAAATAGCAAATTTGCCATTTGAAAGAACTAGGCCTAACCTCCCTCCATTCACCAATTTTGGCATGGACTATTTTGGTCCAGTAGTGACGAAGAGAGGTAGAAGTCTACTAAAAAGATATGGTGTACTATTTACATGTTCGTCTTGCAGAGCCATCCATCTCAAAATGGCTTATTCTCTTGACACCGATTCCTGCATCCATGCTACCGTATAAGATGATTTGTATGCAGACGAGGCCAGGTACAGCATATCTGGTCCGACAATGGCACCAATCTAGTTGGTGCTGAAAAGGAACTGAAACAGGCTCTGTCCAGTATAAACAACAACAAGATCCAAGATACTTTGCTGAAGCGAGGAATAAGCTGGACCTTCAATCCACTAAGAGCATCTCACCATGGTGGGGTATGGGAGAGACTGATCAGGTCAGTGAGATGGGTCCTGAACATTCTCCTTCACCAACAACCCCTAACTGATGAAGGTATCCAAACATTGTTTTGTGAAGTTGAGGCCATCCTTAACAACCACCCAATCACCACAGCATCCTCTGACCCTTTTGATTTGGAACCACTTACCCCAAACCACATCCTTCTACTCAACACTCAACCCGTGCTCCCTCCTGGTGAGTTTTCCAGAACTGACTTGTACACCAGGCACCGGTGGAAACAAGTACAGTATCTGGCGGATTTGTTTTGGAGATGATGGACACAAGAATACTTGACACTCATGCAAGAAAGACAGAAGTGGTCCAAAGTAAGAGAGAACCTCAAGATTGGAGACATTGTGGTGATAGTTGACCCTACTTTCCCAAGATCTTCATGGCCTCTGGCAAGAATTCTTGAAACAAAGCCTGATTCCAGTGGACTGGTCCGGTCAGTCAAACTCAAAACCAAAATGGGTGTTATAGAGAGGCCAATTATTAAACTGTGCCTGCTCTTAGAAGATGCACATTAATGGCCAGATCAAAGTACATGTAATGTATGTCAAAAACTTATTTTCTCTATTCTGTCTTGTGCAAGTCCCCTTCTCTCCTCCCTTTAGTAGCCAAGTGGCCATCTCTGCTTTAAATGCAGGTGATGCTACCTGAGTGGATGTGGCAGGAGCAGGAAGTAATGGTCTT
>JANZLB010000014.1:17847521-17861392 GCA_026167865.1 Notarius quadriscutis
TGATGTTTTAGGTCATATTTATGCAGAAATATAGAAAATTCTAAAGGATTCACAAACTTTCAAGCACCACTGTATTTGCATACATTCAGTGTTAAAATAGCCGACTTATTTTTATGTCTTTCAATCGAGTTAATATATTGTTTGAATTCTTTTTTGAAAATTAGAAAAGATTGTCTGTCATTACAGAATTTGGATTTATGGATATATGATTTTGCCAGGAAAGGGATCAGATTAATAATATCGAATTGCTAGACGACAAAGTTCTGGCAGTTTCAGAAAATCCTCCAAGCATAAGTGCTGCTACAATGTTATGTTGCTCATCTAAAATCGACCAATAGGAAGACAGCTTACGATTACACAAAACTCACCGGACAGAAACAAAACATATCGGATTTAACCAAAGAGAAAGTTATTGAACTGTTATATCATGACTCAACAAAACACGGACACGACATGGAAAGAAATAAACAATTACAGCTTCCAGGTGTGTGTAGCTAGCTAATTAGTACGCAAAGGTTTATTTACTGTTATGAGAATGTGAAACAGTTTCATGGCATCGCTGTGCATCACATTACAGTATAGCAGAACATAGCAACTACTGTATCTTCATTGTTTTATTATACCATCGCACAGTTTGATATCGAATTCTTATCACGATCATCTGACACAGTGTGACAAATAATAATCGTGAAACCAGTTAAAGCCGGATTTTTCATCAAGTTAAAGGAATGGAAAATGTCACATAAATACATGCATGGGTTGGTAGCTTGTAATATTGAGAGCCTGTAAGAAAAGTTTCAGGCATTTATGAGAAAGTTGTGAGCATTTTTGTATCGCTGCTCTAATGCCACCAGTAGGCTGCCATGTTACCTGTTGGAAGGGCGATGTGTGACGTCACGTGGGTGCAAAGCTGACTGTCGCTCTTCAGTACTGACGGGGCAAAGCGTTAAGCAGTAATCAACTTCCGCAGACAAGATGGCGGAAAGTGACTCAGAAGGCTGACATCACCGCCATCAGTTCAGTTTTAGGGGGTCTTGAATGAATATACAAAGGGTCCAATACTATGGAAAGAAATCAGAATTGCTCCTTCAAAAAGGCCATGTGATGTGGTTCATGCTGAGCGATAATAGGGCATCAAGCGATCAGTTAGTGCATTTGGTCTTCCTAACACGAATAGATCTAAACAGATAGACTGACAAATTTACTTTTACTTGATAAAAACAATTTAAATACCTCTTTAATAATGCCCTCCCTTTCTTGTTTTCATATCATTGACACCGTACTTGCACGTTCTTTCGGAGCCTTGCCCTTGCTATGTTTAAATTCTGTTGGCACAGGATCTTCCTTCAATCGTCTCTGTCTCTTCTGGCCTTCCACCACACCAATGTACTTGACGTACAAATCCTCCTTAAAACAAGTATCCAGAAAGTGTGCTGAACGCAAGTGGGAATTCATCATAAGAACAAAGCCCACTCTTTTCATGTTGACTAGCCATTTTTTGAGAGAGTCTGTTTTTTTCAACGGAAAGCCATAGGATGTGTGGCCATGCTGCTGACCTGATCCAGTCCTGCATGTGCACCAAACCGCTGCACAGCTAGGCATTTTGTTCTCTCTCGGTCATCAAATAGCCTTCTTGAAAAAATTTCCCTGCTTAGTAAGGTCTGTTTGAGACCAACAGTGTCCTTTAGCGCAGGAAAATGGTGAAAACAACAATTGGTGTAATGGCCTACAATCCCAATGCTTCAAGTCTTATTCACCATGTAGAGCTTCCATGTGCTGCTTTCAAGTGATGTCAGAGCATTGCTGAAATGATCGGAGGGGAGTTTTCTGATTGGTTAAAATATTATCAGTGGCGGCATTTATGAAATTGTCAATGATGGGGAAATTCTGCATAGAAACTGACTTTTGGAGATGGATATCTTAGTTGTATGAGCTCCTTATTTTCAATTATTTGCATGAATCGCTAGTTGATATCATAATCTATGTTAATAACTGTATTTTAACCATGTGCTTTCTTTTCCTTTAAAGCAGAAAAGGTTGAGAACCCCTGTGGTAGATGGTACCACTCAGAAACCATGAAGATGGCTTTGGACTACAATTTATACAAACAGTTTTGCAATGGTAACTTAGGACTGCAGTTGCCATGAACAGTTTTGCACTCAAGTCTCCATTAGTGAATAGTTGATCACTTCAACCGAGGTGAAAATAAACCAGAAAGAAGATATTTTATTAAAAATGAATATCACATTTTACCGCATGCAAGTTGTACACAAGGTGATTATTTTCCTTTTAACCCTCATCTGTACATCACTGGATATATGAATCTGCCTGCTGGATAATAATATATAACACAGTCATCTATCAGTTAATGTCTTCTTTCTTATTTCCTTCCTCAGTTCTGGTATTTTATTTTACCAGCATCTACTTTATTGACTCTCTACCCACACAGCTTCTTCCCACACATCAAACACACACACACACACACACACACACACACGAACACAGGTTTCTCTCTGTGGTCAATAAGGACATGTCTATGCATTTTCTTTAAGAGGATGAATTCCTTTTATGTCATACCCCTTACAGAACAAACGCTGCAAATGGATGAGTGGAGGTCAGGTCTATAGATGTGCCATCTCTTAATTGTGCTATACAGTATAAGATTATCTACTTGCTGCATACTGTATATATTGGTCCCTCTGGCTCAAGTTTTCTAGCTGTCTATTTCTTTGTGACTCTCTACACTTTTCTCTGTCTTAGTATCACCATCCCACATTTTTAAGCATTTTCCTCTAAATTTCTCACTGTAAAAGTACTACACTAGGTATAATGTCACCAGTGCAGTACACTATGCCTGTATATTTTCTCCAAAAAAGTGAAATTTAAGTAAAATACCTTAAACTTCAAGTTAAGGACCTTAAGAGCCACCTATGAGCTTACATTTAACTTTTTTTTTTTTTAACCTACAAAAAATGTACCTGTGGAGTACCCATTTTTTTTATAGGATAGAAAATTGCTGTATCTGAATCCTCAAACTTCCATACTACAGTATTAATATGCAAAAAGTAGGGAGTCCAAATACTCAGTAGGTATTTAATAGTAGTTGAACAGTACCTGGATGATCTACTACATCTGTAGTATGCAAACATACCACACTACGCTATACTACACTATCCCATAATTCAGCTGGAGCCTCCAAATAACCCAAGAAGAATTCCCCCTGGGGAAAATGGAAGGTAAATGGCTGCAACAAGAACAAAAAGTCAAAGTCCCTTCCACGCTAGGATCTGGTCTTCCCAGGCAGTCTCCTGTCCCAGTACTAACCAGCTTTTTTGAGGCGTATGGGTGCTGCACCGATCTCCGTTTCCATAGCCCTTGGCCTCTTGCCTATACAGCTAGGGTTACAGTGGGGGGTTGGTCCTCTGGTAACCATGAGATTTTGACTTCCCTACTTGCATTTGTATTGCAGTGTGCCTTGCCAGATGGTAGTAGGTACCATTTTTATGATGGTCTTTGGTATGACCTGACTGCAAGTAGAACTCGTGATCTCCCGGTCAAGAGTCAGACATGCTAACCACTAGACCAACTCAGTGTAAATGGCTGCAATAGTGTACAAATATATTAGGAATTGTTTAAACATTTGTACCATTGCAGAAATATATATTTTTTAATTTCATGACATACATAGTATGGCAGTGAGGGTGTGGTCAAGTGTCGGCTGTGAATGGCAAGGAGTCGGGGTGAACCAGCATGCTGGAGTACCCGGGCCTGAAGCAGGCTATACTGCAGCAGGTGGGCCATGCACCAAAGGAACATCACCAGGACTTCCATGCTCTTACATACAGCGAAACCAGCTGCCCATTTATCCTTGCCTAATGGCTCCTGATCACCTATTGGTCCTCAGCCTGGGCCTTGAGCAGGGCTTGGAAGTGCTTTTCTTGATCCACAGACAGCTTGACGAGGACCTGGTGCTTGCTCTGGAGCTTGCTGATAAGGGTCTGGAGGAGCTCTCTGGCTGGTCTGGACTCCATGGCGGTGTTGTTCCTCAGTCCCAGCTTTCGGCACCAGTGTGACAACTCTGAAGTTTGGGATACAGAGGAACTGGGAGCAGGCCTTAGAACAGGTGTGTTTTTATTTTTTATTTTTTTCTCACTTGTCAGTGCAATTATTAAACCACACACACAGACACCACAGGTGTTGGGGAACACAGCTCTCTCTCTTGCTCTCTCTCATTCCTAGCTATCTGAAAGACACATGTTATAGATTGGCAGAAATTAGACACAGGTGTACCTCATAACGTTACCTGCTGGTTCACCCTGACTCCTTGCCATTCACAGACAATGCTTGACCACACCCTCTTTACCACACATGGGTGTACATCATCTGTGGACATCTGGGTCAGAGGACAGGTAAGATGTTGGTGGAGTATGTCCAAATTGTGTCCTTACTACTCACTCACATACTGATGGAACATACTGTAGTTACAGTTGGGTAGTAGGTACTTAACCATGGTTAGTCCATACTGAGAATTTGGATGCAGCCTGTGTTCCTACCTGAGTATTGAAATTTTATTTTTTCCCATTGCCCTTTATACTGTAGTAATGGGAGAAAAAAAGTGGCTAACTAGTTAATAGTTAGCTAGTAGTTATTAAAAATGTTTAACAGCAGAATGGTAGACAATGGGCCTTCTCATTTCTGGAATGTGAAGAACATGGACTGAATTTCAGATTTTAAACATGAAAAGTTGATAAGGTGGTGTAGTGGTTAGCACTGTCACCTCACAGCAAGAAGGTCCTGGGTTCAAGCCTAGTGGCCGGCGAGGGCCTTTCTGTATGGAGTTTGCATGTTCTCCCTGTATCTGCGTGGGTGTGCTCCGGTTTCCCCCACAGTCCAAAGACATGCAGGTAAGGTTAATTGGTGGCTCTAAATTGACCGTGGGTGTGAGTGTAAATGGTTGTTTGTCTATGTGTCAGCCCTGTGATGACCTGGTGACTTGTCCAGGGTGTACCCCGCCTCTTGCCCATAGTCAGCTGGGATAGGCTCCAGCTTGCCTGCGACCCTGCACAGGATAAGTGGCTATGGATAATGGATGGACAGCCATAATAGAGATCTGTGTAAAAGGGACAGGGTTGTGATGTTTTTGACATTAACATTGTTAGACTAGCACAAATTCAAACATCTCTGTCTACAGCGTCTAAAATCCTTGTGGTTTTCTGCCTCAAATCACTTTCTTCTCCAACATATTTCTGATCACACAAACCTCTTGCTTACGCAAGTCTCTTCACTCCTCTCTTCCTCGTTAACTTTCATTCTGATTCATTCTGTCTCTCTCTTCTCTGTTTGCAAGTGCAGTTTTCTGTGACAGACTATTTTTTTTCCCCCAGAAATCTGCCTCGGCTAAAGGACAGCAAATGTTATACATATTGAGGCTGTTACTTCCCTTAAATGTGAATTATTTAACAGAAAGCAACACCAGTATGCTCAGGTATTCATATTTCTAAAGCATAGATACTGTACATCACCCTAAGATGCTGACACTCTGTTGTGACATGTCACACCTCTGGTTGCAGAACGCCAGCACACAATGTAAAAACACACACTGACGCGGCTTCATGACGGCTTTATTTGGTTCAGTGTAAATAACTAAAGCCATAATATTGGGGTGTTACGCCATTATTGTGGAATATCTGTGTAAAAAGGGCTTTTGACTTGACCTGGTGTCCTGCACTGATTGTCCTCTCATAAGAGCTGTGTCATACCGTCCACACATGATGGCCGTGCGTGGGTTGTCCCTGCCACCTGCCCAGTGAGGCATGAGCATTTGACTGTCTGAGATCTTTCCTCAATCTTATTCTTATTGCAACAGCGATGGGCAGCCACCACCTCACACGTCCCAGGTTTTACACCACCTAAATCAGAGAGGGAGACAAAGAGCGATGATTAATTTGTACATGTCCTACAATGTTCAGATTTTTGTATAAATATATTTAGAGCAGTAATTTCTGGTATTCTAGGGCCATCACATGGATATTAAATGTACTACTCCACATGATGCTGTATAAAGAATTGCAGATACAAACTGAACAGTTTAAACTTTGTCTCATCTTCACCGTTGGTGTAAATCATGGGAGTTTTTTTTTTTTCCTCTCTCCCTCAAATCAAAGCTCATCTCATTTAAATATCATTTTCATGTCATTTCATATTTCCATATCATGTTATATTTTCATATTTATTTGTCAAGCATAATTTGAGTAAATGGTAATTTAACAGCAATTTTGAGTATTTAAACATAATTCTAAGGAGACTTTTCTTCAGAATAAATTAAAAGAATGATGAAAAACTATCACACTGCAGCTCGTTCACTTTGTTCAATATGCTTCCCGTTTGTACGGCAGTGAAAGTCTTAAATCAATTCATCACATTATAAAAGCAAGTGGTAACACATTCTTTGAATACTGTATGAATAAATGAGTGTATATGTGCTTAAGATTCTTATAAGCAAAATATAATCTGTAGACTTGTAATTTAAAAAAGTATTTTATGCTCACAGAAAAATAAGCAGTAACTTAGTATTCTCAAATGATGTTGGTAAAACAACAAGAAGTTTAATTTAGATAAGAACGAGAAACCAGTAAATCACAAGAAAACATAACAGATCAGAGACACAGGAAAGGGGAAAAAACAAAATGACAATTTACATGAGCATAAAGATAACAGATTTGTTCAAAGCATTGAAAAAGATAGAACAATCAGTGATCAGGAGAGGAGGGATAGCAGAGCGAGAGAAGAGATCAGATTTGAGATGAGTCTTGAATTTAGGAAGAGAGAGATGTCCAATCCCGAAGACCCTGAGGGAGAGAATTCCACAGCTTGGGGCTGCAACCCTAAATGCCCTAGAGAGTCCATGGTGGGTAGTTTAAATTTCAGGATGGACAACAGACCAGAAGATGAAGATCTGAGACTGTGACTGGGAGTGTTGAAGAAATTCCATTAGATATTCAGGAGCAAGGCCATGGAGTGCTTTAACAGAATAATTTTATACTGAATACGATATAGAAGAGGGAGCCAGTGGAGCTTCTGGAGGAGAGGGGTGATAGGTGTGATAGGTTTAATATGGGTGAGGACTCTGACTGCAGAGTTTTGAATATATTGAAGACAAGCAATGGACTTGGCTGGAAGACCAATGAACAAAGCATTACAATAACCTAGTTGTGATGTAATAAACGTGTTTCAGCATCCTTAAACATAAACGTTTAAAAAAAAAAGAAAGTAAGAATTTGCTTTTTCTTAATAAAACTGTAAATTAGACAAAGTTAGATGGATGTTTTAGGACAAACCATTAGCACTTTTAAAATTAAAATAAATGGTACTTTTAGTAGGCATATCAAGTGAAAATTCAAATTCAATCCAAATTGCTTGAAACTGCTCTCACTGAATTCAGAACAACATACCTTTCACATAATTAAAATATGTTCATCCATTCCTGAGATGTTACAAATCAAAGATTGAAAAAACGGCTTAATTTTTAGAAAACTGCTGTAATAGTCTGTATGAGGATCACATGGTCCAAAATGGGCCTCATTAACCAATGAGATCAAATGTCTTTTCTTCATAACTTTTTATTTTTCAGTATATTTACATGGAAATTGACAGGCACATAGATTGTTGTATACTGAGTACAAAGGTTGAAAAAATTGTAAAAACAAATTATGCAAATTAGTATTTAATTCATATTAATTATGCTGATTAGGTAAAACATTAAATCTGTAAACTTAAAAGTAATAAAAGATTATTTCTAATACCCTCGTTGTGCTCTGTAGGCCTTTGTATTTCTCAAACGTAGGGCCTACTAGTGTTTATATGAAAGAATATTAATGATTATTTCAATTAATATTCACAGCTTTCAAGGCTAACCTCAAAAACACTGTGTGATCGACATCCAATAAACAATTCCAATTAATTGAATTGAAATTGACACTCGTGTTTCTGACTTCCGGTTTTTTAAAATATCATTCCGACCACTGAGATCTCAAATTTTTCATCAAAACAACTACAATTTTATTCTAAAAATAGTTATTTATTTACTTACATGAATCAGTTTGATTTGAAAAAATAAGTAGGTAAAGCTATGAAAACTCACTTCAAAATCTCCCATGAATCAGAACATCAAAACTAGCTGACGGAAAATTGTGCTGAATACTTCAACAGAAACAGTGAGAGTGAGAGAACATCCCTATAAAAGTTATCTGATTGATATTCACGAGTAATCCAGTCGGAAATTGATCAGAAGAGAGACAGCCTGACCGCACCAGCAGTTTCCCGACGTCCCGTGAGCAGAGAGTGTACTCTGTTGTACCAACTTCAACCTGCTGTTACTCCCAAAGTACTGAACAGATCTTAATGAGATACATTTCTTTGGAAAGCAAAAATTATAAGCTTTTTAATGATACTATTCATGATAGAAAATATTCAAGAGTTAAGTAATGACAGATTTGGAAACTTAGATGAGCGTCTGCATGCATAATTTTCACAGCACGGTCAGTGAGCGTCTGATATGCCTACTATTAAAAGTATTTTATAGCATTAAATAATAACTTATAAATATTTAGTTATAAATATGAAAGATATTTTAATGTACCAGCTAATGTACTGCAGAATATTGCTTGCTAGTTAGGTATGAAACTGTCATTCTATGAACCCCAGATAAATGCCAGGAGCAGTGAGAACCATCAACAAGTCACAAAGTGATGTGACATATGACTCAGAATATGCAGTAGCTAGTTCCATCATAGCTAACCTTGGACCCCTGAAAACCCTGAAATCTTCCTGTCAAGTTATCACCGGGTCGGTTCTCCAAAATATGAAACCCCTGGCAGTTATCCAGGGTTTCTATAGAACCACAGTTAAAATATATAACTAGTGTTTTATTTCACCCATCCTAACCACCGGGGCAGTGAGAACCACCTCGACAACATTTTCCAACAATATACATAGCACCAGAAAGGTGGCCAGTGATGACCACGAGACTCGGGTTAGGGTTAGCATATTGCTTTAACATAGATAGGGACTTGAAGTTAGTATTTTGTAAACTGGTTGATGCGGAGCCCTGCGATGATCTGGCGACTTGTCCAGGGTGTACCCCGCCTCTCGCCCGTAGTCAGCTGGGATAGGTTCCAGCGGCTACAGATAATGGATGGATGGATGGATGGATGCGGTGGATTTAGCTGGTGGGGGGTAAACAGTGCACGGAACAGCTTCCACTTAAGGGCATACTAGTCCTGTCTCCTCGGTGCTGTTTCACTGCATTGAGTAGTGTTTCCTGGAGAGCTAGTTCATTTGTCAATAAGTTCTGAGGGGCTAAACCCAAAGGCATAGGGGCCCTGGCTGAGGGTGTCAAATATCTTCATTTTGATCAGTAAATCTGCTGTGGGGGTGTTCAAAGCACAAGAAAAAGCAATAATGGAAACCTAGTAAACTACCACTGCAGCTGCCATAATCAGTGGGAAAGCATCATAATGTCTGAAAACGTAACGTGAGCAGATGGCTAGAATTCTCAGTGAATCTGGCCTCGCACCAATTAATTGTGTGGCTTGTAAGGGAGCACCATTGTGAGTGTGAACACCATAGTGCAAGCAAACAATGTGTCCCAAATGGCTTGTTCCTTGGTGGAAACACATAGAAGCCCAAGTACAACAGTATCCTGATGACAAATTGCCTAAGGTTTCTGTGTCTCAGACAGGACCCTTGTGGTATTGGAACATTTCACCGGATTATAGTGACCTAAAATTGCCTGTTTGGCCATGTGGGTTTAGTGATTACAAAACCAGTCCAGGGCTTCTTTAACAGCACACCTAAAGAGCAGCACCAGTACCCAAGGCAGATGACGCAGGGTTGATTTGTACATGTTAAAGTTGGACTGTTCTATCAGCTCCCGACTGTGCATAAACCAGGTTGGTAGAGTCACCCTATATCTTGGCCTAGATGTCCCACCACTAAAAGCAAGGTGTTGATCGACTCCCTCACATAGGCATCCCTTTCTTTAAATACTGAATTATTGCTCCAGTGTTAACAGTAAGACAGCTAATGTCAGTGTGTGCCGCACATGATGCAACATTGCAAATACGTTGGTAATTGACTGACTATTTTCTTGTGAGAAAGGTGACAGGCAGCTTGAATTCTGAGTTGAGGCTACTTGTATGTGTACGAGGTATGAAGTAGTAGAGCCACAAATAGATCTTTATTAGTCATTAGTTATGGTCTGAAAGTTCTCTCAAAGGAGCTCTGCTGGTGTGTGTCCAGTGGTGTAATGAGTCCTGAGAGAGAGAGAGAGCGAGAGCTCACCTAGATATCCTCTCGAGCTTCGGTTGCTGCTGGACACTGACTGAGTGCACAGGAGCCACACACACACCAGAAGCAGCAGCGCCATCACAAATAGCTTCTCAAACATCTACTGGTGGTAAGCAGGGGACCAGGAGAGAAAGAGAACGCTTAGTGTTCAGTTTGTTTGTTATCCAGCAGTTATTATAGCAGAGTATGTGTTCAAATATGCATTGCAACAGCAATTCTTATTTCAGCCTAATATTCAAATTACTGACAATACCTATACCAGGAATTAAAGGGTTAAACTAAGTAATAAATACTGGCATGCACTGCTTCTGTATGAGAGAGAGAGAGAATGATTGTTCTTTGAATTAATCTGATCTTGATCTTGACTCTCTCTAATATCCTGTATATTCATTTCTTTCCTACGTCTTCAGATCACTTGCCTATTCATAGGGTCAGATTGTTAATTAAGAAAAATAAAGATCTCATTTTAAACTCATAACTTCACACAACTTGGCAGTCAATCCAAAGATGTAGAGAATATGGTTTTAAATAATAAAAATAATAAAGCAGGCGTTTTATTCCTTCTGAGTTGAGTCATTTAATGAGAAAAACGAACTGCTTTAATAGGCATTGGTTTACACAATATGTGTCCTGTATCAGTAATTACAGAGAAATGTTTAACTTCGGCTTAGAATTAACTTAAAACTTTTACTCAGAGTTTGACAGGTCCCAAATATATTTCTTGCTCTCTCTCTCTCTCTCACACACACACAAATATTTGTGTGTGTGCTAAACATATTTCAACCATGTTTCTTTTGATTGCTGATGCCAGTTTAGGGATTGAAAGTGTGTGTGTGTGAGAGAGAGATTTTTACAGCATAGTACACAGGGAATTTGCCTGAGTAAAATTTACTCAAATTGAAGAAATTTTTACTCTGCGTCAGATAACATTTGGTCCCTCTCTAAAAAGAGTAAAAGTTACTCTTTTGGTAGAGCTGTTTTTCTAGAGTCAATTCTGCTCAATTTAGTGTCAATATTTTACTCTTTGTGGTGCTATTTGACTCAACTCAGTGTCTTAAAATTAACTCTTGTGCCATTTTACTCAGTTCAGAGCCACAACCTACTCCGTTACACAATAATTTTGCTCCTACTGCAACTCTAAATTTTACTCTTTCAACTCAAACTTGAGCAAAATTAACTATTTTTGAGGAAAATACTTTTAACTCTGTAAAAAATGCTCAGTCATTTTTCCTGTGTATAGACAGCAATAAATGTATCAACATAGTACAAACCTATAGCAACTATGAAAAGCAAAGACAGCCATTGATCTTACCTTCTAAACTCCTGTAGCTGTTTGAAGAGAGAGAGAGAGAGAGAGAGAGATCTGAGTTTTCCCCTTTGAACCCTGGAGTTAGAAATCAGTCGGATGTCTGATGTTGAAGAAAATCATGGACACATTGTTGCATCATAAATCCATCCTGGAAGTTTATATAAAGGGTTAAAAAGTCCCGAAAATAGTTCACAATGCACATAAAATCGTCATAAAGTGACCTAAAAAGTGCCTTAAAGTGATTTCTAAGTTGGACGAGTTGAGAATGAGCTTCTGCACAGTCAGTGCTGTGTGGTTGTTTTCTCAGTCCAGTCACACCCTGTTTTATTCATCTACACACGTGTGTGTCTTCTGTTTATGAATATCTAGCAGAACAGAATGAGTGTGCTCTGGATCACCACCAGACCTGAGCATTAAAAGAAAAACAAAGCAGAGGAACAAACTGCAGTCTTGAGTTGATGTCTTGTGTATTTCTGCAGTATATGAAGCCTACACTGATGTCTTCATTTTTTTCTCTTTGTGTGTGTGTGTGGGCGAATCAGAGAGCAAGTTCACTTCAAGCCATCCTGTGCACAAGGCAGGATGAGCCTTTATCCATCACTACAAACTTAATCAGAAGTCCATCTGTTTCAGCAGCTCTCCTGTTATTCCTCTAAAGCAGATTACTTGAATGTTGATTATCAGTGGGTGAGAAGGGGCTCAGGGATTTACTTATCTGCTTCATTCAGGTCGGGTTTAGACCCCACTGACAAACTAGTGCCATTATAACTAACAGATGATGCTTCATGGTGTGGAATGATTGGAAAAGGGAAGCTATGAAGCTCAACTGCTGGTGATCTTAAAAGATAAAGTTCATTTTAATGAAGTTCTTATTCATTATTGATCCATGTTGAACATTTTGAGTTGTTTATCCGTTGCTTACTCAAGCAGCCCATTATTCTAATGTAATTTCTTTACGACACTTAGTAAGAATGAAATGTCAGCGTTTCAGGAAACATGACAAAAACAAATCTGTGATTTTTACAAACACACACACACACACACACACACACACACACACACACACACAAAGCATATTTTTAGAATTATTTTAAATGTTTCAGTTCTGTCGTAAATTACTTCATGTAAATATACAGAAAACACAAAATGTGTATTTTACTTACTTCACTGGATTGATTTTAGCTAATACTATTTTGCAAGTGTTAAAAAATAGGAAAAAAGAAGAAGTAATGTTTACTTGAGCGATTGAATATTCATATAGAGGCGTGGTTTTTTGAACTTGATTTGCATACGGGTTAAAGGAACTGAATTACAAATTGAGTTATGGATGGGTTGTTTTCGATATTTCTTGTTTTAAGACCAATATTTAAGCGTTAAGACCGAAGAATATTGTATGTTGAAATGTTTTAAGAGAGTATTTATCAGTAATTTCTTAATTCACCTTCTTTGTGTTTCTTATTCAGATGTATGGTCATCTGCGAGCGATGGTTAAAAGCTTTTTCTAGTCAATGTTTGAGAATCTTGGTATGCTGAGTGTCCATTAAGTAGTAATGAGAATGTTTTGATTTGTGCTGTTTATACTGCAAAGTTTTATGTATTTGACTCAAAGAACTAATTAAATGTACTAATTTCTTAGGAGAATTATTATTGGTGCTATGCAAGCATTACTTAAAATGCATTTAGTGAAATACCATGATTTTGTTTTGTATCTGTATATAGAAATTCTCATCTCATCTATTAAAACAATTTTCCAGTGTTGTATTGTCTGCCTGTTGTTATGCAAATTAACATTACTTCTGGTGTAACATATTTTGAACACCCTCAAAAATAAGGGTTGGATACTAAACTGTACCTTTCCTTGCTGGTGTGCATCATCAAAAGGCCATGTTTTATACTTGTGCATATTATTTCTGTATAATTTACCGGGTAAAAACCTAGGTCGGGCCACTACTAAAGGAACACCACACACTTTCCTACGTAAAGATACAAAAAGTCCTGTTGATGGTACTTTCCTGAGAAATAAGGACAGTTTTGTATCTATTTCTGAGAGTTAAGTACAGCAGGCTACATTTTAAATTTAAAAAAAAAAAAATTAAAAAGCTGAATTTTGGGCGGCACGGTGGTGTAGTGGTTAGCATTGTCGCCTCACAGCAAGAAGGTCCAGGTTCGAGCCCCGTGGCCAGCGAGGGCCTTTCTGTGTGGAGTTTGCATGTTC
>JANZLB010000014.1:17944278-17962566 GCA_026167865.1 Notarius quadriscutis
GTTCAAATTCTGTAAAGCTGCTTTGCGACAATGTCTTTTGTTAAAAGCGCTATAGAAATAAACTTGACTTGACTTAACTTTACTTTTAGAACTTTTTAAGGAACTAAGAATCTTTTTAATTTGTGCTTCATCAGTGACGTTCAGACTGAAACCTGTGTCATTTTCAGTATGTAGGCCAACTACAGGCAGTGTTCTTTTTCTTAAAATAATTGCCTAACTCATAGACAGACTCAATAAAATACTGTATGTATTAAAAATGCTTGCAATTGAACCATTGTCTTTAATTAACTCACCTTGAGATTTTAGCTGTATGTCTTCTACTTGATGTCCTTCTCGCCCAATGAGGTTATTAATATTTTTCCAAATTTCTTTACTATTTCCTTTAGCCTCGGTTAGTACTTGAATATAAAAATGTGACTTTGCTAATCTTATTTCATTGACCACCTTATTCCGCAAACCTTTGTAAATTAAAATATCTGTGTCTTTTTTAGATTTAATAGCTTTTTTAAGTGCTAAATCTCTTTGTTTCATCAATTGCCACAAGGTGTCACTAAACCAGGGCAGGGTTGCTCTCTTTTTCCATTTTCTCTTGGACTGTACAGTAAACTTCTCTCTGATAGACTTCAATTTGGCTGCAAACAAGTCACAGCCATGATCCAAGTCCTCTGTGGACAAGACATCCTCCCAGTCCAGGCCGTTTATCTCACTCTCATAAGCAAGTTGTTTAGCTTTGGGTATGTGTGATATGATTTCTGTGTGATGTGGTGTGATCTGAAATCTATTTTTAGTTAATTTTCTTGCTACTAAAGTAAGATTGTGATCAGAAAGCGCAGTGAGGAGATTATAACTTTTTGTTATCCTCTCTGGTTTGTTGGAGAAGACAAGATCCAACATTGTGCTTGACCTTTTTGTTATCCTTGTTGGCCCTTTAATCAGTTGCTGCAAGTTATATTTATCTGTTATAGTTTTCAGTTTATTCCTTTCCCCTTTATCTTCCCAGTTTAGATTAAAATCACCCATGAGAATAATCTCTTTGTTTTGTTTGCACTGTTTTAACATATTGGCAAAAACATTATAAAAGGAATCATTTGCTGATGGTGGTCTATAAAAAGCAATTAAAATGAATGACATTTGTTGAGACAATACAACATTTATGGCAACATGCTCTAGTGTGTCTGCTGCATCGAGCGTAACGCGCTCACATTTAATGCCGTCTTTGACGTAGATCATAACCCCTCCTCCTCTCCCCCCAACTCGGTCTCAGCGGAAACACTGGTATCCGGGTACAGAGAAGACACTGACAGGAGTTGACTGTTGTAACCACGTCTCAGACAAACATAAATAATCCAAGTTTGAGTTTGATAGTAAGTGCGTCAGTTGGTCAATCTTAGAGACAACACTTCTGGCATTTAAGTGTCCACCAAAAAGCCCTCTAGGTTTCAATTTAGGATCCCATATGACCTTTGCGTGATTGACAGTTTGGAAAAAGTAAGAAGCCCGCTGCTTGATCACAGCAGGATTCCTACAGGGTCCAGGGTTTGGTTGCACGTTTCCAGATATAAGTAATAATAGGACAATCATCAGTCTTTTTTTTTTTTTTTACACTACAATTTGAAGTAGCATATTTGTATGTTGGGGGCAGGCAGTTCTTTTTACTAAGTAAAAAAGTGAGATTGTGTAAAGAAAAAACACTTTGAAGTTTAAGTAATACCCTGGAGACATCTGACCAGGAGTTCAAGGCCCATACTAAATGAAACTGTGGCTGATCAAAAACAGCAGGCCTATTGGCATCAGTGCCTTTGTGACTGTCCCTAAAACACAAAACATTGTTATGTGTACTCATCCATTGAGTTTTGTTTGGACTTATGTCGCAAACTGCCAATAAACACATTAAAATAATAAAAAACACCATTTTCCTCTACTTTCTGTACACCAGCAGAGAGAGAGAGAGAGAGAGAGAGAGAGAAAAACAGAAAATCTTAGAGATCTTACAGGTATTCCAGGTGTAGTAAGCCCAAGCTAGTTAGCTAGATTCCAGAAGGTTTTAGCAGTGCTAGGCCTCCCAGCCCAGGCTCCAAGTGGATGCAACAGGCCCAGGCTAGTTTGCTCAAGCTCCAGGTGGATGTAGCAGGCCAATGCCAGCTAGCTCTGTCTCCAGGTGGATGCAGCAGGCCCAAGCCAACTACAGTAGCTCTGGTTCCAAGTGGATGCAACAGGCCCAAGCTAGTGTGCTCAGATCCAAGGGGATGTTGTAGGCCCAAGCTAGTCAGCTTTGCTCTAGGTGTTGTAGCTGTGGCAGGCTGAGTTCAAGGCTGTATCCAGCTTTGTGGTGTGGGTGATCTGCACCATACGGGGGCTGCATACTCTGCAGTAGAGAAGCACAGTCCAAGAGCTGTGGCTAGCACAGTACTGGCATCTGCACCCCAGTTAGTGTTTGCAAGCTTCTTAAGGATGTTATTCCTGGCACCCACTTTCATTTTGGTGTTCAGGATGTGATTCTTGTATGAGAGGGTCCTGTCTAGGGTGACGCCAAGGTAGACTGGCTTATTGGTACTAGTCAGCCACTTGCCCTGCCAGCATACCCTCAGTTGGCGGTCTGCATCCCTATTTTTCAGGTGGAAGACGCTCACTTGTGTTTTGTCAGGGTTGGCTCGCAAGTGGTTTGCAGCATAGTATGGGGTGAGGACTATGAGGGCATCACTGAGAGTGTTCTCTTCTTCTTTGAAGGTCCTTCCCTGTGCACCAATGCTGAGGTCATCAGCAAACAGGAATTTCCTAGTGTCGGGATGTACTGCGATTTGGCTGGACCATCGACTATCCAGTCGCCCATCACTCAAGGAGGAGGCCATGCCCACTTCAAACACCGATGCTCCCACACCCATGGAGGTCTTACAAACTCATCTGAAATTCTCCGAACGAGATCGGAGGAGGAGAGAGTGCCTGTGTTTCTACTGCAGGAGTGCCAACCATCAGATTATTCAGTGTCCAGTCTGCCCACCATGCACCAGCTCTGTGGAGACTGAGGCTGACCCAGTGAGATCATTTAGAGCTCAGTCTTTCAAGGGTCCTGTATTGGTGAACCTGCCTTCCTTGACCCACGTACTTTCTGCATTTGTTGACTGAGGGGAGAGGGGAACTTCATTGACAGCTCAGTCATCCAGAAGTTCAGTTTGCCCACAAACTCTCTTCAAAGCCCACTCAGCATCAGGATAATCAACAGAAGCCCAATAAGGGATAGTCTCATCACCACCCGGACTGCTCCGTGCACATTCAGGTGGGAGCCCTCCATTCAGAGCTAATCTCAGACCTAGTTACCATGACCATACATCATGACATCATTTTGGGTTATCCTTGGCTGCAGCTTCATGACCCACTCATCTCCTGACCTGATTTCAGAACTGTCTTCAGCATCCTCAGCTAAGTCTCTCCTCCACCTCTGTAGACAGTTCTGAGCCTGACTTCCTAGAAGGGGTTCCAGAGTGTTACCTGGACCTAAGGGAGGTCTTTGGTAAGGGTAAGGCGTGCAACCTACCACCACACCGCCCCTATGACCATTGACCTCCTACCAGGCACTTCCCCACCACACAGTTGCATCTACCCTCCGTCCCAGATGGAACAAGCAGCGATGGAGGAAAGTCAAGAGGCCCTCAAGCAGGGGCACATACGCCCCTCTACATCACCTGAATTAGCAGGATTCTTCTTCGTGGAGAAGAGAGTGGGCGGCCTCCACCCATGTATAGAGTTTTGAGGACTCAGTCAGAGCTCAGTGAAGTACCCATATCCTCTTCCTTTGGTGGCCTTGGCCTTTATAACAGCTCCGTAACGCCAAGGTGTTTTCTAAGCTAGACCTATGCAGTGCCTACAACCTGGTCCATATCCGAGAAGGAGATGAAGGGAAGATGGCCTTCCGCACCAACGCCGGCCATTTTGAGTACCGGGTGATGCCATATGGCCTCTCTTCAGCGCCAAGCATGTTCCAGTGTCTCATCAATGATGTACTTCAGGACATGTCAGGGAGATATGTGGTGGCATACATCGATGATATCCTGATCTACTCCCCAGATGAAGAGAGTCATCTCCAACACATCCGATCAGTGCCTGTTAGAAAACCACCTTTATGTCAAAGCTGAGATGTGCGAGTTCCACATGCATCAGCTCTCCTTTCTGGGGTACATCATTAGTGTACAAGGGGTCAGTATGGACCCCTCCAAGGTCTCTGTGGTGACTTCCTGGCCAGTGCCCACTTCAGTCAAGGAGCTCCTAGGTTTCACAAATTTCTATTGCCATTTCATTAGAAATTTCAGTACTCATGCAGCGCCCTTGACCTACCTGTTAAAGAAGGGACCAAAGTGCCTCCATTGGACCCCTGCAGCCAAAGAGGCCTTCAACAAGCTCAAAACCGCCTTCATCACAACCCCGATCCTCCAACACCCTGACCCTACCCGACCTTTCATGGTTGAGGTGCACACCTCCAAAGACAGGTGTAGGAGGGGTCCTCTCACAATGCTTTGGCAAGAAGCCCAAGCTTCACCCAGTCGCATTCTTCTCAAAGAAACTCACCTCAACGTAGAGAAACTATGACACTGGGAACATAGAACTACTTGCTATCAAGCTTGCTCTGGAGGAATGGAGACACTGGCTGGAGGGAGCCACTTACCCCTTCATCATATTTTACAGCTCATAAGAACTTGGAATATCTCAAGAAGGCCAAGAAACTTAACCCATGCCAAGCCCAATGGGCTCTGTTTTCATGTGCTTCCACTTCACAATATCCTATCATCCAGGAACCAAGAACACTAAGGCAAGAAGCCGTGTCATGTGTCTTCAGCCCACCTCCTCACAACCCTGAACCTCACCCCATCCTCATGCCTGAATGCTTCATCCAAGCAATTTCATGGGACTTCGACAAGGAGATAAGGAAGTCACAACCACAGACTCCTCCAGCTAACTGCCCATCTGGCCACTTGTATGTCCCCAATCATCTCTGAGGTAAACGCATCATTTGGGCACATGCAGCTCCTGCCACCGGTCACCCAAGAAGTCATCGTACTCACCAACTGCTACGGAACAAGTACTGGTGGGAGCATATGTTGACTGAGATCATCCATTTCATCTCCTCATGCACAGAGTGCGTGCAAGCCAAGGTACCTCGAACACCTCCTGCTGGTAAGCTATGCCCTCTTCCTGTACCTCAGAGACCCTGCTCTCACCTGGCTTTATCACCGACCTACCACCACCTGAAACATCCTTTCAGTGCATGCTTGGCTACCATTACCCGGCATCCCCATAGCTTTCCAGACCACCGAACTGTTATTCCAGTATGCATTCAGATACTTTGGCATCCCAGAGGACATAGTCAGTGACCGTGGCCCTCAGTTCATCTCTCATCTATGGGCCAGTTTCATGGAGTGGTTAGGTTTCTCGGTGAGCCTCATGTCTGGATATCACCCCTAGTTCAATGGCCAGGTAGAGAGGGCTAACCAGGAGATAGGATGTTTCCACAGAATCTTCTGCATGGGGAACCAGGGAGATTGGGCCCATTTCTTTCCATGGGTCGAGTATGCACAGAACTCTCTGAAGCACTCTGCTACACAACTAACATCCTTTCAGTGCATGCTTGGCTACCAACCTCCCCGTTCCCATGTGATGACTCACCGGCACAGGTAGAGGCAGTAGAGGAGTGGTTCTCATGCAGCCAGTCAGTTTGGGAGGAGGTTCATCAATGCATTGAGTCTGTCAATGCCAAGTATAAGGAATACACTGACAAGCATAGGAGCAGCAACCCTGAGTTTTCTCCTGGTGACCAGGTATGGGTATCTACCAAGGACCTCAAGGAACCCAATACTTGTAGGAAGCTACAGGCATGCTACATTTGACCTTACAAGGTGCTCCAATGCATCAACAAAGTCTCCTACAGGCTTGAGCTCCCACTGCACAGTCACTTGTCACTCATGTATCATGTCTCCTGCCTAAAACCTGCCATTCAAGGTCCTCTGTCTACAAACACGCTCACCCCAGACCACCCGTCACCTTGTCCAGAAGGGGATCCCATCTACCAGGTCAACAGAATCCTAGACTCTCAGCACAGAAAAGGTAAGCTTGAGTACCTGGTAGATTGGGAGGGCTATGGACCTGAAGAGTGAAGCTGGGTAGGAGCAAGGGACATTCTGGACCCTCTCCTGACTCAGGAGTTCCACAGCCAACGCCCCGACAAGCCTGCACCCAGAGGGAGAGGGCATCCTAGGAATAATGTAGCTCCTGGAAGAAGCTCCTGGGTGTTCTGTCAGTAATGCTGTCGAAAGCACCAGTCCAACCCCAACTACAAACATGGCTGCTCAGAGCTACAACACTCATGAACCACAGCACCCTCTATCACCTGTTTATTAAATACACCCGTCACTCGTTTCCTGGTTCACCAGCGCCTGCTATATAATCACCTCAACCACTCTCATTCAATTTGAAGCATCTTTTAGTGTTTATTCCTGTCATACCGAGCCTTAATTCTACTGCCTGCTTTATTGTGTTCTCAATTCTTGCTCTCATAACTTTCTCGTTATTCTCTAGCCCTGTCCACATTACCCTGTCTACTGTTCAATCAACCCTCGCCTGTACCATGACCTTGATTCTAGTCTCGCGTTTTGGCTTCGTTTCGAGTTTGCTTTCCCTGCTCTCCCCTGCACATACATCTGTAAGTGCCTGCACCCTAACAATACCAGAATCAAAGGACAGTAAATAAGTGTTTATGTAATAATGTGGATTGTACTTGGGATAAAAGCTGCAAGTTGTATTAAAGAAAAGTAGTTTTTTGTTTTACAAAATATGCAAATTAATTGTAACTTTGCTAGAATAAAAATAATAATTTTCTTTATTTGTTTAATTACTTAACTAATAATGCTTTGAGAAGGAATAAGTATTGCTGCTATTATTCTTTTTCAGTAAATTATTCTTGAGGTCCCCAGGGATCACAGTCGGTAGTCCATGTATGTTAAATATGTTGTAGGATGAGGGTTTAATAAATAAATAAATAAATAAATAAATAAAACCCTAAAATGGATTTCAATTTTAGCACTGTTTTGATTAATAAAAACAATCTTTAAAAAAACCTGCATAATTATTCTCCTAATTAATGCATGAAATTGATATACTGACTAAACCAATTCCTCCCTCAGATTGACTCTGACAGGAGCAGATGATGAAATATTTAAATTATATCAATGTATTGCAACAAGCTGTACAGCCGGTATATTCACAGGTACAAACTGCCATGGCTACGACATTACAGAGATGGGAGATCAGGTGCTGATGAAGGATATGAGATGCTGTCCTTGGCATCAACCTCAAATTCTGTGAAGCTCAGCACAGACAAGAGAAGAAGGAACATGAGAAGAAGAAAAACAAGGACTGTTAAAATAAAATAATGTGAAGAAAAGAAACAAGCTCAGAAATTTCGGAAACTGAAACTTATCCTTGAAATGATAGAAAGAAGATCTGAAAGTCTGACTGAACTTTTTTCAACAAATGGTGAATGAGTGCACAGATGTTAAGGGTGCTTTGGAATATTACTCCAGGTGTATTGATGAAATGGAATTGGACATCAAAGAAGGAGAGTTTGGAAAAGACTTAGAGAAGTGAACTGGTGAAATTACACCAAGGGCCTCATGAGAATCAAGACCTAAATAATTTATGAAGATGGTCATATTTGAATATTGAAATAATATTATGGGATGTTAAAATAGCTCCCATACCAAGACAGAATATTTTTCTTTAACAGGGGTTATCAGACTGAAAACTGTAAAAATCAACTGTTGGACACCACCGGGCATGTGTACGGAAAATGTGATATTTTTTCTGCTTCATCAACATTAATGGTCATATGGTAAAGGATAGGAAGAGTGATAGAGTAGCTAATAAACAGAATAAGATGGAGATATTTCCGAAGTTTTCTGGTAGCTCTACAAGGCTGAGGAAAACCCATTCAGGCCAGGAAGGAAAATGTGGTTGGTGATGGGACTTAGCAGAGTCTACTGTACTATTGATAATGTATCTGGAGGGACATGGAAACTTGGGTAGAAAGGGGGAGCAACATGGATAAAGTTAGGTATAGCAGATACTGTAATGACTTCTGCTGAAATCAAAGTGATAAATAGTACTAGATTTACCAAATGTTTCCACACAGTTCCACCAATATTTGGCTTTTCCCACTCCTTAAAACTATGAGAAAATCTCATCAAATAGCCAGTCAGGGAAACCCGGCCTTACTGAGTCTCTGAGCAGACATCTACTCTGTAATTGATGTAACCTGCTGATATGCAATAAATGAGTCACTGAGCCAGGGCTGTTTCTCTGTTGAACAAGTCATGAGCACCAAAAGGTTTAGGCAGATGTGTAGTATGTTCCAAACTTGGGAATATTTGATTTGAAAATCATAACATTGTGTTTTTATTTACAATTTACACAGTATCCCAACTTTTTTGGAACTGGCATTGTAACAACCCCATGTAGTCATTTTTCCCCAGAAAAAGTAAACAAATACTCAGAAACCAGTTGGGGGAAAAATAAATACACCCTCTATTTCAATAAGATGTAGAACCACCTTTAGCAACAGTAACATTAAAAGGTCATTCTGTAAAGGTTTCACATCATTTTGGAAAAATTTTGGCCCACTATAACATTCAATTGATTCACTTCATTGATGTTTGATGGCATTATGCACAGATTAATCAATTATTGCATGTTGGAGCTAACGTTACTGAAACATCTATCAGACATTATCATTGCCCTATTGTTACCAAACTTGGTAGATGAGTCCCATATGCTACCCCTTACCCAGCCAAAATAAATAACAAACCTACCTGAAGAGGATACTGTAACAATACATAATTACTAGGATACTCTGTGGTGACACCTTAAATGTCACAGTAATCAGCAAATGAACAGCACAGTAACTAAAATTCTGGTTATATCCTGTAGGAAGAAGACATCTATGCTTTTTCCTTTTTCTTAACTTTATCTGCAGATATGTTTTCTAATTAATTAATTTGGGGGAGAAATATAGCCAAGATAAAATATGAAAACTCTGGAAACTAAAGGACTTTTGGACCTTGGTGAGCCTGTGAAACAAGCACAGCTCCCAATTTATCCCCTAGTGAAATGTAACTGTACAAATTTGAAAAATCCTGACAGGAAATATTCCCAATTGCAAGTAATATATTGTGAAATTGGTGTCAAAATACTCAGGATAGTCCAAAACATAATAATAATTGAAATCATTGACATTTCTAAAATATGGCTGCCATGTGCCAATCAACTGTAGCATGGTGGAGCTTAATTTATTCAAACATCTGTAACCCAGAACTGCCTGGATGGATTTGCACAAAAATTTTCAATACAATCATTTGACACTGCAAAATCAAAGTCAAATTTTCAGTACAAAGTCAAATTTTCAGTACAATCATTTGACACTCCAAAGTGGTCACTCTACACAGGGAGTACAGAAGTCCTAATAACCATTTCTCATCATCAGTTAGTCCAATTTGCAAATAAAAACAAGCTTATCACTTAATTTTACAATTATTCAGTGAATATTCTTTCTTGGTTTGGTTCAATTCACTTAAGCCAAAAACAAAACACTTTTGATTTATTTAGCACCACCCACTCAGATTTATAATCTGCATATTACATAAAATTTATTTTTGTCAACCATACCTAAAATTTCTGGCCTATTCTCACAAAGACTGTTTCAAAAGATAAGGGAGACTGAGCTTCAATAATTCCCCAAAATATTTTGATATTTACAAATACTATGTTCAGTACATGCCAATAAAACCTTGTGGGGCAGAGCTGGGTATACTCATGGTTCTAATTCAGGAGTGGTTGAAGGGATTCAGATGAAAATTTCAAAAGTTCATTATAGGTCTCTGAGGAAGTCTGTAAAGATTGGGGCATGGCCATCCATAGGAGTTGGGATTAAAATCAAATAATTAATTCTCAGGTTATCTTAAGTCAAATTAAGCTGAAATCTTCATTCTTGTAAGTGCATGCCTAATGATGACTGGGTTACTTAACAAAAATGGCTGCTATTATGTCTCCTCTCAGTAGGCAATTTACAGGATTAGAATTGAACTACTGTCATGAAACTTCAAAATTATGTAGTAATAAAATTGTGTTTGAGACCACAAAGTTGTGTCAGAGGTTTGTATGAAGTGTATACAGTCAGATGTATGGGCCAAGTACCCAGAAATATAACTGGGCGATGGGCAGACTGGGCTCACATTAGCCTTGGTTGGCAGCCAGTCTATGAGAGGGACAACTGTGACTCCAGACCCAGGCTGACTGAGCCTGTTCATCCTGGTCAACAATCAGCCTAAAAGGAAACTCTGATCACCAACCCCTCATGCCTCCAAGGAAGGGTGAGCCAGATGCTAGGAGATGGAAACTCTGATGTAAAACCTATGGCCTGGTTGGTCACCTCAGCTACCTCAATTCACTGAGCCACTGTGGATAGGCCCCCAGGATTGGCTTGTATATGCTGACTATTGCTTCAAAACATGAAGTGCAGGCAGGAAGAAGTCTTATTAGCGATTGAGAAGGGGTGAACCAACAGGTATTAGATGGTACTGGGAGTCATTGTCCCAACTCTGTATGTAGGTGGGCCAGATGCATGGGTTATATAAAGCCAATTTAGAGAGACAGCTTGAGTGCTAAGGCTGATTTGGAAAAAAAAGCTGGATTGGTCTAATGTTAGAGTGGATGAGTTGGAAAAGAAGCTATTGAAGAAAACAAAGAAGAGAAATGCTCATTTGTGTGCACAGCCAAGTGCACCATCATGTTCTGAGATGAAGTCAGAGTCAGATCCTAGTTGCCCCCTAGAGGTGAAAGAACAAGGTGCATTGGGAAAAACAACACGCTTAAATGAATGAGAGTGAAAGCTCCAGTGATTTGGAGAACAACGAGGTAGCTAAGGGTAATCTAAAACAATTAAAGATGAGAACAAGAGCTGGGGTATTGGTTCATTAGCATCAGGTACCTGGAACTACTGATATTGATAAGTGGGGGAAAAACATGAAACATCCCAGAGAAGATGGGATGAAAACCTGGTATGAACTGCATTGCCACAGAGGTATTTATAACCTGCATCCATATGATGGATTAATGATTTTGAATGCCTTACTGACTCCATGTGAGCAAGCCACACTCACAAAAGCCTTGGATGAAGCCATAGGCAAAGATAAACAAAAGCAAGTCACTGCATGGGCAGCATTAGAAGAATGGATTTGCAATCATTCAGATGCACATGTCTGTTAGGGAAAAATCCTCAGCTGCATCCAGGGTGCACGCAAACTATTTGCATTGTATGAAGCCCATTTCAGAGAGGCTTGGTGTAATTATTCTGGCATTGATAACATCAGAAATGACAACATAGAAAACAGCAATCATGGAACATTGAAACAAGCTTTCCAGAAAGGAGCCAGAATTGAATTATCAAATGCATACAAGTTCACAAATCCTCAATGGGATATAGTGGGAACATATGGTGACATTGTTACTGGATTGGTTCACCTTGAGCAAGACTTAGAACAAGTGTCCAAACAAAAGATGTGAGAAATTGAAACAGCTGATACTGATGTCACTCAAGAAGTCACTACTAGGAAAAAGAAGGATTACAGGGTCTACAAGTGTTATCAATGCAAGAAAATGGGCCACTTTGCAAAATACTGCAAATCAGGAAAAATAGATTTTGGGAGGACTGAAAAAAGACCTGAAGAGAGCTCAGACTCTCCAAACACTCTGGATGTGAATGCTCTCAAGCAGCCCACGAAAGAACTGTCTCAGCTGACAGGTGTGTTACAGAATACAGTACAATCACCAAGAAACACAGGAGATTTTTTAATAGGCCCCTTCCCTCAGGCCCCTGCTAGCACTAATTCAACATCAAGCAGATGGCATGTGTGTACACTAATGTGAATGAACAAAAATAACTTGACATTTTATTGGACACAAGAGTAGAACTTACATGTATTCCAACTAGGTACACAAAGAAATTTGGAATCTCACTTACAACAAGAACAAAACAGGCTGCCAAAGCAGGAGGAGAAAACATCCTTTTACAAGAGTGTGCGCCAGTGACTGTCATTTTGTCCAAAGTCTATTGATACTGGTTTGGGTGGGCAGCGTAACAGATTCACTCCTAGGCCTGGACATTTTGTTCCAGCTTGAATGGAGCCTCAACTTCACAGATGGCAAAGCGGTCTGGAAACTGTGAAAACTGGAAAAACCCTCAGTTAGAAAATCATTTGATTTGGTTGAAGCATAAGGGCAACTGTGGAAATCTTCAAATGGACCCAGTGACATTCACAGACCAAGTTTCTCCTTACACCAAGCAAAATCCACTCAATAAAACAGCAATGAATTAAGTCCTTCCTATCATTTAGCAATTGGAAAACGGAGGGATTTTCCAATTGAGCCTCAGGTGAATGGAGGCTCACATTGGACTCCTGCATTGTCAATCAACATATTGACAAACAAAACCCACTGGTGGCAAACATTTCAACCCTGTTCAATGTTCTCAAGCCAAAACATCAGTGGTTTACTGTGATTGACATGGCAAATGGTTTCTGGTCAGTGCCACTGGCTGAAGAGGTCAGGCCATGGCTAGCGTTCACAGTGAATGGAACAAAGTACACCTGGACCAGATTACATCAAGGTCTTCATAACAGCACTACAGTGTATCACATGGCATTCAGCCATTATCTCAGAGAAGCCCCAGAAACATCATCAGTCATCATTAATTATGTGGACGACATATTGCTTGCATATGAAACAGAACACCAACACAAGAAAGATGTGCTGATGATCCTGGACTTCTTGGCAAAAAAGGGCCACATGGCAAGCTTGTCAAAAGCTCAACTTTGTCAACAAGAGGTGATCTATCTGGGACAGAAAATCTCACAAGGGAAATGAGAGATGACTAGTGATCAAAGAAAAGCAAAGCAATCTGTGAGGCCAAACAATGTACACATAGGTACCCCCATGTTTCTTTGTCATCCAGACTGGCATGCTCAGTACACTGGTGAAAAAAAGGGGCATGGGATCCCTCCATGCTGTAACCATTGGGCTTCAGAGATGGTACTGATCTGACGTGTGAAGACACCATGGCCATATGTTTGGCCATGGAGTCTTCTTTGACCATTATGATGGATCAAAGACTCACAGTGAAATGCCCACATACTGTGCACACAATGATCACCATGAGTCATATGTCACAAATTACTGCAGCATAATGGACACAATGGATAGTTGTTTTGGAGCTGCCCAACATCATCATTGAAAAAGCATCCCCTGTGAACCCAGGGTGGGTAAGTTCACTGTTAAACACTGCTCATTTTGGTGCCAAATGCCAACAGGTTTGTGTGATGCTAACATTTGTAGTGTAGTGGTAGTGCTCAAGCCCTATGTATCACTCCTTGCTTGCACTTACCCTAGCCTCTCCACAAACAACTGTCCTGTGGAGTGTGTACGTCACCCCACTGCTCTTGACTGATCCACAGGGTGGGGGGAGCATACTGCCCCTTAAGGTGCAGCACCAAGCCTGGATGTGTGGTATTTTGCCCTGGTGTCACAGTACAACCCAGGTGATCCCATGCCACCTGAAGCGTCAGCACTTCTGAGCAGACGAGACTGCATAAATCCACACGTCAGATCAGTACCATCTCTGAAGCCCAATGGTCACAGCATGGAGGGATCCCATGCCCCTTTTTTCACCAGTGTACTGAGCATGCCAGTCTGGATGACAAAGAAACATGGGGGTACCTAGCGCCAGGGCAGAAGAGCTCAAGCATGCACAAGCAACAACACCTTATGCCATCAGCCAACAGCCTGCTAGGAAATGGTGATGGGCAGGCTGCCATGCATGGGTCGGAAGAGGGTCCCTCAACTCTTTGGAGAGACACCTCAACAACCGCCTGCCTAGGTCAGTCCCTGCTTGGGTTGACCCACTGACCTTTTTATTCTGACCACCTTGTGTGTGTTGGCAAAATGATTTCCATCTCAATCTGAGTCCACTCTGAGCCTAAGCACACAGGGGATGCAAGTATGGAAGAGGGTCACCTACTTGCTCACAGCCTGAGGCCAGCAACCTCTTGTTGTGATTTTTTTACACCTGCTATGAACTCTTAAAGAAGAACTTTTAGATGTCAATGTGCTATGTCTGTGCACCTTAACAGCAAGCATGATGAACCAAGGGCAAAGCCACGAGGACCCCATGGCTCTGATTTGCCCAGACAAGCCCACAACTACATGAACATGAATATCAATTCTGTAGAGGGAGCATTGCCAGCAATGATAGGGAAGCCTTTGGTTCTGGCAAGGGTCAAAAGGCAATGTCATTAAAGGAAATGCCAGAACATCAAACACACAAACCTGTGTCTGGTTTTCTCTCTCTAGCAGTTACCCTAGTTCAAGCAACACCCCCCGAGAACAGTAACTTACTGGGGACTCATCCAGGATATGCAACACCTGCGAGTCGATGGCTGCTGATCCCAGATCATGTAGACCTTGCATAAGAGCTACAAGGCATGCTTTGAGAATCACCTACCTTGTGATTTGATGTTGCCAGTATGCATTAGAGATGACATCTTCAGATCCCAGTTGTGTTCTGCAGTGGGACATCCAAAAACAGATTCTCCTGCTCAAAATAAATAAATAAATAAAAATAACCCAGCTCCACAGACTTGCAGTGCCACTGGGAGACGAGAGAGAGGCAGATGTTCCTGCAGCTACAGGCACCAATGATCCTGAACTGTTTGAGTATATTGTGGGTTATATGAAGAGTAAACAACTGCAGCACCTAAAAGATGCAAACAAGCAAGAAAAAGAAATTCCTCAGCAGTTTCTGTATTGCATTATGGGTCTTAAATAAAGAGTCCTGTTTGCATCTTCACAAAGCAATGCAGACTTTAATTATTACAAAAGGCTTGTGCAGGGTGTGTTTCTCCATCCATTGTATGAGGGACTAAGCAAAAAAATCCAGTAATGTTAGAAGAGACATTCAGCCTTACATTTCAGACTTGATTACCAGAGATGACTTAATTTGAAAATAGATCACTAAGTCAGCTGCTGAGGAAGCAGAAAGACAGACATTTAGCTACAGTTCCTCAATCCAAACTTTTGACTGTTAGTTTGTCTCATTTACAAGACAGCAGTCAGTCAAATGCTCAGACTCTCAGAGAAATGTTGATGGAGAAGTTGAAGCAAATTGCTCTGCAATGATGGATGTGACAGCTCAAGTTTCAGCTCTTACTAAAAACCTAGAGAAGGTTATTAGTCATGATCACACTGTGGTTCTGAGTCAAGCTAGTTTGGCACAGACAAATCAGAAACCTGCAGATAAAACTGAACGCAAGGTAAAATGTCAAGAATGTCTCAAGCAAGGCAACCAGATGTGCTCACACTGTTTTTGCTGTGGCCAAGATGGACACAGAGCTATGGGTTGCTGAAAGACAGGCTCCCAGTCAGGGAACTGGATGAAGTCACTGGTGAGGGACACCTAGTGGATAAAGTAAGTATATCATCAGAATCATCCATCCATTATCCGTCACTGCTTATCCTGTGCAGGGCGCAGGCAAGCTGGATCCTATCCCAGCTGATGATGTACACCCTGGACAAGTCACCAGGTCATCACAGGACTGACATATAGAGCAAAAGAACCATTCACACTCACATTCACATTCACAACTACGGTCAATTTAGAGTCACCAGTTAGCCTAACCTACATGTCTTTGGACTGTGGGGGAAACTGGAGCACCTGGAGGAAACCCACGCAGACATGAGGAGCACATGCAAACTCCACACAGAAAGGCCCCCATTAGCCACTGGGCTCAAACCCAAAACCTTTTTGCTGTGAGGTGACAGTGCTAACCACTACACCACCATGCTGCCCTCATCAGAATCCCTTTATTGCCGTCATAAGCTCTGCCGACAATGAACTTAGGAGTGCAGCTCCATTCAGTGCAAATACAACAAGACACAGAACATAGAATAAGAACAATAAGACAATGTAAGATCAACATAAAAATAAGCATCCATATTAAACTAAGCAGAAGAATAGATAAGCAGTGCTAGTTTGTTACCCTGATGATTGTAAGCAGCACAGTAGTGCAGCGGTTAGCACTGTCGTCTCCACAGCAAGAAGGTTCTGGGTTTGAACCTCATGGTTGACTGGGGCCTTTCTGTCTGGAGTTTGCATGTTCTTCCCATTTCTGCGTGGGTTTCCTCTGGGTGCTCTGGTTTTCCCCACAGTCCAAAGACATCCAGTTAGGCTGACTACTCTAAAAAAAAAAAAAAATTGTCCATTGATCAAACTTGAGCAGGGGTGGGCTCTGCCTAGACACACCAATGATGGATTGTTAAAATGTCATCAGTTGTGCCTTGACAGTCCTTCATGGTTATGCGGAGAAGATGATGAAGTGGATAGAATAAATAAACAGTATTACAGGAGTGGAAGGCAGCATGAATGAAAGATAATGAGTATGTCAGTGTTTATTTGTGTTTATTGTACATATGGCCTTCAGAAAGAAATGGTCTCAAAATCTGGAGGTGTGTGTTTTGACTGACCTGTAGCGCCTACCAGAGGGTAAAAGTTCAAAGAGGTTGTTACAGGGTGAGTGGAATCTTTGATGATGTTAGAGGCTTTGCTGAGGTTAGCATGAAGTAGTGATTTCTTCCAGGAAGGGCAGCAAGCAGCAAGTGATTTTTCTGCTATTTTTACCACTCTTTGAGGTGCTTTTTTTTTTTTTGTCTACAGCAAAGCAGGCTGCATACCACACTGAGATACAGTATGTTAAAATACTTTCAGTAGTTGCCCGTTAGAAGTCAACCTGCATCATTCTCTCTGTGTTATTACTCCTGAGCACTCTCAGGAAGTGGAGTCTCTTTTGTGCTCTTTTTACAGGTGCAGTGGTATTGGCCAACCAGGAGAGGTCCTTGGAAATGAGGAGTCCCAGAAATGTAAAGGACTGTATCCTTTCCACATATGCTCCATTTATGCAGAGCAAGGCTGGGTCTCTATCATGTTTCCTACTGAAGTCCAATATAAGTTCTTTGGTCTTTTATGGTGTTCAGTGTTGTTGTTATTATTATTATTATTATTATTATTATTATTATATTTTTTTTCCTGAATGCCACACTGACAGTCCCTGAATCTCATCCCTGTATGCTAACTCATTCCCTCCTGACATCAGCCCAACTAAAGTTGTGTCATGAGCAAACTTAATTATGGTGTTGGATGAGTGAGCTCTTGTACAGTCATAGGTGTACAGGGAGTAAAGCAATGGACTCAGTACACAGCCTTGAGGTGCGCCAGTGCTTTATGTGATGGAGGAGGATATGTGGGGCCGAATTTAACTCTGTGTTTTGATTTGTTAGAAAATTTTTGATCCAGGTGCAAATGTGGAGGACAGGCTTAGATTGAGCAGTCTGCTAACTAGAATGTCTGGATTGATTGTGTTAAAGGTCAAGGTGATGTTGATGAAGAGCATCCTTACATAGCTCTCCTAATGTTCCAAGTGGCTCAGTGCAGAGTGGGTTGCAGTAGCAATGGTGTCTACAATGAACCTGTTAGCTCTATAAACGAATTGATGTGGAACGAAGAAGGGAGGTAGGCTGGCTTTGATGTAATGCAGAGCCAGTTTCTCAAAGCACTTCATAATCACAGATGTAAGTGTGACCAGTCTGTTGTTGTTCAGGTCATCAGAGGCTGGCTTTTTAGGAACAGGGATGATGGTAGCTGACTTTAAGCAAGAGGTATTATAACTTTTGACAGGGAAATATTAAAGAGCCTTGTGAAGACCCCGGCAAGCTCGTCCGCACATGCTTGGAGTACTTTGCTCGGTACTCCATCAGGTCCAGCTGCCTTTCCTTGATGAACTGACCTCAACACCTGCCTCACTTCCTGTTCCTGTGGTGTTAGTGTGTGAGTGTTAGAGGCAGGTGGGGGCAGTGAGACTGTAACAGGCCTATTTACTGAGGTGAGGGAGAGTTACAATCCTGTAAGGATGCTTAATATTTGAATAAACATGATCTAAAGTGCAGTCATGGAAAACTCATGCCCCAGTGGCTTAGAGCTCTTTCCATCATTTATTGATATTCCAAGGTCAAGGCTTTTTTATTGTCATTTCAACCATATACAGTTGGTACAGTATCCAATTAGCAAACAAGAATCAGAATCAGAATCGCCTTTATTGTCATTATAATTTGCATTATAACGAAATTTGATTGCAACTCCAAGATGTG
>JANZLB010000014.1:18224442-18239904 GCA_026167865.1 Notarius quadriscutis
AAAGAAAGAAAGCACAACTTTATTCATCACACACTTGTGAAATTTCCTCTCTGCATTTAACCCATCTGAAGCAGTGCGCACACACATACCCAGAGCAGTGGGCAGCCATGCCCGGGAAGCAGTTGGGAGTTAAGTGCCTCACTCAAGGCCATCCTATATTAACCTAGCCTGTCTTTGGATTGTGGGGAAAACTGGAGCACCCGGAGGAAATCCACGCAGACACAGGGAGAACATGCAAACTCTACACACAAAGGCCCTTGCCAGCTGCTGGGTTTGAACCCAGAACCTTCTTGCTTGGAGACGACCATGCTAACCACTACGCCACCATGCCGCCGGAATTATGCTTGCATACAGCTCCAGAAAATAATTGAGACCACTGCAAAACTCAGTTTCTCTGGTTTTACCATTTATAGGTATGCGTTTGATGAACATGAACATTTTTTTTATTCCATAAGCTACTAGCATTTCCCCCCACATTCCACATAAAAATATTGTCCCTTAGAGCATTTAATTGCAGAAAATAACTGGTCAAAAAAAGGGTTTTCAGACCTTGAATAATGTATATAAATCAATATCGTATTCAAATTTTAAACAGCATAATACTTAATGTTTGAACTTGGGATGAGTTCAGAAATCAATATTTGGTGGAATAACCTGAACATTTAATCACAGCTTTCATGTGTCTTGGCATGCTCTCCATCAGTCTTTCATGTTGCTCTTGGATGACTTTGCCACTCCTGGTGCAAAATTCAATCAACTCAACTTTGTTTGATGGTTTGTGACCATCCTTCTTCCTCTTGTTCATATTCCAGAATATAAGCAGTTAAACATATTAAGTGGGGTTCTGTTCTGGAAATTGGGCTGGCCATAACAGGGTCCTAATCTTGTGGTCCTCTATCCACACCTTGATTGACCGGCTGGGTGGCATGGAGTATTGTCCTGCTAGAAAACCCATTCCTTAGAGTTAGGGAACATTGTTGGAGCACAAGGAAGCAAGTTTTCTTCCAGGATAACCTTGTACATGGCTTGATTCATGTGTCCTTCACAAACAAAAATCTGCTCCTTGCCAGCTTTGCTGAAACACCCCCAGATCACAATCCGCCAACAAATTTCACAGTGGGTGCGGGACAATGTGGCTTGTCGGCCTCTCCAAGTCTCCATCTAATCGTTATGGGACAAGCTGAAAATTGGACTTCTCAGAGATGACCACCTTACTCCAGTCTTCTACAGTCCAATCCTTATGGTCTTTAGCAAACCTCAGCCTAGCTCTTCTTTGCTTCTCATTGATGAAGGGCTTTTTTTCTGGCTTTGCATGACTTCAGCCCCACCCGGAGGTTTCAAACTATCCTTGCCATGTACTTAACACCCCAGCTTCCATCTGACATTATTTTTGTAGGTCACTTGATGCCATGCTACGGTTGTTGATCATCCCGGTCAGTGGAGAGTCGTGTTCACCCTCTGCCAGTCTGCAACTTTGTTCTCCCCAACATTTGCTGCTTGACCTTGTTCTTATGAACTGCCATCTTTGAAATTTTGGGGATGGAAGCAACCTGATGCTCACTGTATCCACCAACCAGTAAAGCCAGAACTGAACCTTCCTTTTCCTCACTCAAAACTTTCCTTTTTAACTCTTTTGGCATGATTTATAGATATTTTTTGTATTCCATTCAAATGAAAGGTCCTACTAGCATTGCTTTTGCTATCCAAACTGGTCCTATTGCAAGAGAATAGTGATAGCCACAGCAGTGGCTCTCATACTTTTCCTCGTTAAGTAAGATTTGGTTCAGGTGATCACCTAATCAGTGCCTCATTAAGTAAAATGAGGTGTGCTTGTATTGGAATTCCAGCACAGGCACTGGACTGAAAAGTCTGCCATATGTAGATGCTGATTTCAGAAAAAACTGAAGTGGTCTCTTAATTTTTTCCAGAGCGCATGCAATTTCAGGTGAATTATCCATTTAACACTGAAAACATTTTTCACATAATCACCCCACTGCTACTTCAACTGTTTAATCTACTGGTCTCAACTACCCCCCACACACCTTTTTCCTACTTCATATACGCCCAGTGTCAGGATTAACAACAAAGCAAATTCTGGATCAAAAACTAAAAACCAAATTACAATAAACCAGAGTTTTCGAGGAAAAAGGTTTTCATTTAGGATACTTCTGCAATTTTTTTTCCTTGTTTCTTGACCTTTAATGTTACACGTGTGAAACAATTCGACACCAAGTTTAAAACTATTTCTCTTAAACAGAAAAAAAAAAAATTACTTTCTACATGTTGACAAAAATGAGCTAATAGTTCAGGTTTTTACACATTCCCCATTACTCCTCACTGCATTAAAACCTGTACCACATGATTATACAAAATGATCATGATTCCTCACTACCCAAGAACAAAAATAAAACGTACTGTGATTCAGTTTAATATTAAAATCCCTACAACTTGCACGCCTAAAGCTTTCAATCAGTGACGACTTGCATTCAAATCACAATGTTTCCATGCATATAAATAAAAAATTAAAACCTGATGGGACACATTAATTCAATTAACAATTTGACCTTGTCACTTAAATTTCTTTCAAGTTTTCTTACTAAAATCCTGATGCTTGCATTAAAAATCTATTCACATTCACAGTCATAAGTTTACCAAATCAAACAACCTGAGTAACATCAACTCCGTACAAGTTATTATCCAGGAAATGCACATCTAATGCTGCACTAGCTTACAAAACTCTTTACAGCTACAATTCAAAAAACAGTGTATGAACGTTTGTAAAAACATTGATGTTCAACCCCTTTGCATATTGCAAATAACACCCTCTACAAAATGCACATCTAAAACTTCTAAAAATATCTGGAGAATTGCGTGCAGGATTAACAGTTGGACATGTAAAACCATTAACCGTACACCTCACCATGAAGCTACAACTGCTAAATAAAAGTATAGGTTATGCTTGTGTTGCTGCTGTAACAAGAGTCACATTCTAACAATAAAATAAATAAAAATCAAAGTAAACTGAACACTTGCTTCAGTGTTCCGTTTAAATGCAAATTTGCTAGCAAAAGCTACAAATTTAACATTTGGATGCTAGCTAGTGATTTCAAAAAGGCATCATCAAAAAATTAAGCACATGGAAAAGTACAAAAATATACAATTTTACAAAAATCAGACACTATTCACCTAGCTATGAGGTAAGAAATGCAAGTCTCAAAGAAAGTTGGGTTTTTTTTTTTTGCAGTCAGTCAATGATTCAGATCAAATTTAGGCATGTGCTAACAGTGTTCCACAATTATTAAATTTGGAATGTAGATACATTCAAGATCATCAACCGACTCTCACGCCGCATCAACATGTCACAACTGCGTATGAAGCTTAAAGACGCCTGGTGCAAATCTGGACAGCACTCATTGCAATTATAAAAGTAAAAACAGGAAAGCAACACTCATGAAAGCACCTATGATTAATCAGCACATGTCTAAACAGAGATCATCTTTTCAAATGTTGCTTTTTAGCGCAATGAGTAAAAATGCACAACATGAAAAACGCATCAAGAAATACAGAGTATAAACAAGTCGCAACCCCAAAAACACTTTATTACAACACTATTTAATAAATCGAGGCAGAGACATTCACAGACGAAGATGCAGACAAACAGCAGGGAACAATGAGGGGAAGAGGGCGATGAAAACAAAAGTTCCCTATAAAAACAACGTCTAGCAATTTACACAGGTCATCAAAACAGTTACGTTTTTGGTGAAGGACCGAGCAGGCAAAATGTACTCTAATGACGAAAAAGCTGAACTTACTTTTCTTCTTCCAATTATGCAGTTCAAATAAAATGCAGAAAATAAAAAAAATAAGCTGCTGGGAATTAAGAGTGAGTAAGTATATGTACGTCTTATACAGATCTGTACTGGAGCGCTGTGTGGCCGAGTCCAGTCGTCTTGGTGACGGAGGGATGAAGAGCACTGATGGACGAGTGTCAAGTGCTCAGGTCGCTTCTTTCTCCTCCTCATTTTCTTCCATTCAGCTGAAAGGTGTCAGAAACGGAGGTGGCAGTTTGGTTTGGGGTTTCAAACCCACACACATACACACTTTTTATACTCACACACAAGCATGCGAGTTCCCCTCATTTCAAACTAACAAGTTTAAGGAACCATCATTCACTAATTTACCTACAACACATCCAAATTTCAACACGCAAGACAGCTCATCTCGTCACGATTTATTTAAATCTTAAAAATCACACACACGTCACAAATGAACCAAAAAGACTGAACAAAACTACAGCTTTCAAATATAAAAGGAGTGGCAATATTTATTATTTAGTAATATATAATTTGGTAACATCAATTAACACATCACCAAAACTAGCACCGCTAGTGTTACTATTTAAACACGTCCATAAGATATTAAAGTTTCACCTTATTTCCACAACATTTTATGCATAAACGTTAAATATTGTTTGACTCCTAAGCATTAATTGGAAGTGGCCATTTATAATTAATTATGCAGGTCAACTAAAACCAAATTACAATTCTTATTTTACCAACAAATACTTATGAATTAAAATTAACCGATAAAACAATTGTTTTAGGGGTCTATCTATTAACCCATCCTCAAACACATGCAAAAGCTCAATTCATCCGTCAACAAAACATATCCATAAAATTGAAAAACACCATTTGTGTCAAAATTAGAACATTTTTCATGAAAAAAATATTCACTGGCTATTAAGCTACTTTTATATCCTTTAGATGAAGTGACTAAAATTTATCACGAAACTATTTTTAAAAAAAGTGTCATGATTTCAACCTTAACTTTTATAAATAATTTTTAATGCTGTCAATGAAATGAACACAACAGTTAAATATTGGAAATGGTCAGATTTGGACAGCAGGACAAGACAAAAATCAGGGCTGGACAAACAAACAGGGATTAATTCCTGAAGTTAAATCATTCTGGGTCGTTAATGGCTCAACTGACCGTTCAATTTTTATTAATTACAAATTGTGAAGGCACTCAACCTATTAGATAAACGATTCATATAGCCTTTAATCAACGGTTTATGAACACAAGTTTACACACCCCTGTTAAAATATAAAAATCATACATTTATTTATTGGGGGGGGGGGGGGGTTATATGGAGGGGACTGTGGTTTCAAAAGAAAAACCCGCAGCACACCTTACAGTAACCTGCCTGCACAAGTGCACAGTGTTTTATAATGGGTCCTGTGACTGGTTCATTCTGAGCACAAATCAAATTCAAATTAACTGCCAGCTGTTTGACATCTTGGCCTCATCTGACTGAAGCCATGGTCCTCAAAGAGCTTGCAAAGCATGTCCAGGATCTCACTGTGGAAAGGAATCGCTCAGGAGAAAGGTATAAAAGAACTTTCAAAACAGGACATGTACCATGGAACGCTGAAGGCCGTCAACAAGTGGAGAAAATGGAGCACCACAGTGACATCAAGAAGAGGACGTCCTTCAAAACCAATGAAAGGGCAAGAAAAATTATCAGCAAAGCTGCCAGGAGACCTACAGCAACATGAAGGAGCTGGAGGAACATCTGCCAAAGTACTGGTCACTCCCTACACGTGACAATTCCTCATATCCTTCACATCTGGACGATGGGACAGGGTGGCTAGACTGAAAGCCTCTCTCACAAAAATCCACACCTGCATTCCCCCAACCATGAGGCAAAATGTCTTACACACTGATGAGACCAAAGTAGAACCTTCTGGGCATAATTCTGAAAGATTGGGGGTATTGCACCAAACCTAAGAACATCACAGCCATGGTGAAGCATGGTGGTGGCAGGATTACACAATGGTTCTGCTTCACTTCAGCAATGACTGGGAATCATATTTAGCTCCAAATGCCAATTTATTTCAGCACAGAACCTGCAGGCCTCTGTTAGACAGATGAAGCTCCTGACCCAAAAACAGAGTGCTGACTTACAAGCAAAAGGCGCTTTAAAGTATTCGTTCAAGGGTGCGCATACTTATGCAAAAAAAAAAAAAAAAGTTATTGTACATTCCACCCCCCCAGCATTCACTCAAATGTTCCTTCACATGTAAGGTGGAAAAATATCCGACACGTTTTAACAGGGGTGTTCAGACGTTTAATATCCACTGTACAGAGAGAATTTGTCCAACCCTGTAACAGGAAGAGAAATGCTGAAAATAATAAATCCTAATAAAAATTAAATAAAAATAGGTCAGCTCCTTCCACCAGTGAAATCTGTATAAAAATGTTCTACAAAGCATAAATATTCTGTCTTATGGTTAACGTTTATACAACTAAACCTACACATGCTGCAAAACATAACAGAAAGGACACAGAACTCAAGGCATGGGCCGATAGAAAACCTGCATATAAATAAAAAGTCCATTTGATAAAATCATCCTTTGCTTAAATAGTCTTTTCTAAAAATCTCAAAATACAATTAGATACATACTGAACACTGGTATCTACTGAATAACAGATTATCGGCACATGCTTTGTTGAGTGTACACAAAAGGGCACAAACCTGGTAGCAACTTCTAAAGCGAAGCAATTTATAAGGGGAAAAAAAAACAAACAAAACTTTAAATGTTTTATGATCCCTGCTCTTCAAAGCCATATACTTGAATTTTTACTTCAAATACGGTTGCAGTTGAATTACTTGAAATGAATGTCAAGCTTGCAAATTAGTCCCCCTACCCTTCCCTTATCAAGCTAAATATCTTACTTTTTAAGCAATTTAACTGCAACTTGACTGTTTTACAATAATATAAAAGGTGCAAGAGAACTTTCAGCACCAAAACTCACGTCACATTTCCTTAAAAACTTGCTGATATTTACACTTTGTCTGTGTTTGTCAGTCATGTTGGCTTTGAATAGTTAACATGAAAGCAGGAATTTGCCCAGACCCTCAGAATAAACACATTTCCAGCTTCCTGTATACTGACAATGCAATGACAATCTAAAATTATGACACTCACAAAGAGTGTTTTGTGCTAAATGTAGGCAAATATGCAACACGCACTAATAGTACCTCATGATTTCTACATTGCCATTACATCTATTGGCAAATATATAATATATTGCAGGAAGGACGGGAAGGGGGGGGGGGGGGGGACCAAGTGACTGGCTCTTTTATGAACTCCTTAACTTACAGAATATATTCAACCCACAGGGCAGGTTCATCAAGCTTTACAAAACCGGGCAAATGCATGATGCAACTCATGAAGTTTGTAGTTGGAAAGCTACGGCAATCTACAAACCAATTTTGAAAAATTAGAAACTATTTAAAATCAATAAGTCAATTTATTAACAGTTACTTATTAGGCCCTTGAGCATCAATCATAAAACACCTAGTTAATAGAAGGGATATTTTGGTATTACAGTCATTTCAACTTATGATGCATCAGTACAGCAGATAAATAAATTGGCTGATGGCTAAACTTAAACTTGACACATCTGCCCATTTTCCTTAAAACTATTTCTGATACAATGACTTATTAACTCTAACTGGCATTTTACACCTTATCCATTTGAGAGAAAGAGATAATGAGAATTTCATTCTACATAAATGCAAAAACAAGGCAAAATGTGTTGAATGAAAGTGTATACAAGTGTCATAATAGGCTACTCCATCAAAGGATCAACTCTACTCCATTCATATTTGAGTCAACAGTTATATTTAGTCAAGTGAACCAAAGCCCACTTTAGACTAAAAGTGCAAAATGTCATCAGTGGTATATATACGGAGAAGTGGTGCTGTATTTAACATTCATAAACACTTCCAACATCTGAAAGTGTCCAACTTACTCCTCTTAAAACTAAGAGCAATGAGTGTTAATGGATTGGACATTTTCAATTCATCTTAGTCAACGGAAATTATATTGATTTGCACATTATATCCTTTTTTAATTTGCCTGTTAAACTGAACACGTTCTGAATCACACATCAATGCAAAGTTAAAATCACCACAGCAAAAACCTACTACAGCAAAACACATTACATCTTCCAAATACACAACACTAATGACCCTGTACGCTCAACTTTAGATTTCACTACAATCGCTCATCATACTCCAGTTTGCGATTTAGTTCAAAGATCACTTACTCTTATGTTCACATTAGCAAGGGACAAAGAAACACGTGACTGTTCACTTACCATTAGTCCAATCTACAACTCTATATTTGCTTATTTATCATTGCCAATGTCCTGAAACATCAATACAAATTGCTTGGATTCTCCAAACCCCCCAGTTTTCCACCTCTGAACTACATATACACAAACACAGGAGACCAGCGAACATCATGGCTGCTAAATAAACCCCATCAAATTTGCCATGTTTACTGGGACTTTAACATTAGCCAGCTATTTTATAGCATGTCTGGAAGGTATGAAATGAAAATTAGCCGCTTGTCAAACAGAAAACTATATAAAAATAGGAATATTGTCACTTCATAATGTGAACAAAAGACCAAGGCGGCAGAATTCCAAAAATTTCAGAACAGTTGGGGACTACAACGATTACTTCAAATAGCCAAAACACCACTTGACCAATGATACAGGGTTTTTAAGTTTTCTGAACAATTTAGGACCAGAACAGCCAAAAACATGTACTAACTAACAAAATGGAATTTAATTAGCATTACAACAAATATTGCCTCAATGGCTTTCATCTAATGGGTCAACAAGGACATTTTATGCTACAATTTTACATTTTTGTGACGGCCATGACATCAAAACAACTTACATATTTCCATAGCTTTGAGAAATTTAGTAACAGCAAGTTTAAAAACGCCAACTTTTTTTTTTTAAACCAAGACAGAACAATTGAAAATAGTTGACAGAATAAATCCAATTTGTTTTACCAATCGAACAAGTCAACATGTGATGATTACACCAGCCATAGTATCAATAAATTCATCGTCAAATCTGATAAAGGGAAATTAAGCATTTAAAATGTTTAATACTACAAATTCATTTACAATTTGTCGATACAAATAGTAAACAGAAACTTCATCATTGATTATTATGATGTTAAAATATCTGTACATAGTACCTGAACATTAAGTTTTAGGACTGTAATTTTAAACATACCAGATTGGGTAAAACAGAAAATGCTGATTATCAATACATACATGATTTGACAAATCATAGCCAATTTATTCCAATATTATATTCATTCAAGCCCCTTACAGTTATTAAATACAGGGCATTTAATGCACATAACTCTCTCATCACAACAGTAACACGGAGTCACAGTATACCAAATTCTCAATTCAACTACAATTGTGAATAATTTAAGTCTCGTAAGAAACTCTTCACAGAGTAAACATCAGCATTTTTATTTTCTTCAAATGTTACAGCCAAAAGGTAAACATATTGGATCATCCCATCCTAGTTTTATGACTGTTTATTGCTAAACTCATCACATAGCGAGTTTCAATAGGTGAAACTAAAGCCAGTACTTTAATATTGACTAATTTATTAAAATTACTCAAATCTATCAAGAAATTCAAGCTTTACTGATATTTTTGGTGCCAGTTTGCTGAAGAAAATACAAACAGCAACAAAGGGATTTTGAACATGTACAAAAACTACTAACTCAAACTTGCGTTTCAGAGAACCAGGTCTGTATTCAAGTTTTACATTTAATCTATAAAAATGATCACTGAAAATTAGAGTTCTTTTAAAGGGGAACTGAAGTCATTTTTAAACTTGCTTTATTTCTTAATTAACATGTTATTCAATTACGTTTTCAGTTTTAGTAACCTTATATCGTGACTCATATTGGCAACTAATTGCGATTACATATTATACTTATCGGCCTATTCAGTTTTTAGCCATGTTGAATTTAGTTTGTTTGGTCGACGGCAGGCGTCGCTTATCTGCGCGATCTTCACAAGACTTTGAAACATGAAGTGTCAGCCAGGAGTCAGTGCCGCCATTTTGAAAACTGTTTTCCAAACAAAATATTGCACAACAACGAGTTTAAATGGCGATTACTGCCTACTTTTTTTCAAACTTTCCTGATTGCTATGAAAATAAACAAAACTTCCGGCTTGATTACATCAGCATTCGAAAGAGGGCGCGCGTCTTTTGATAAAGTTGGCAGATGTTGGTCACTTTGATTTCTGCTGTATGTTTTACTTCCATCCGACGATGTCTCGCACAGGTCTCAATGAATCTCGTTTACAGCCATTGCTTTGACATATGGACTGATTTATTACAGAGCATATTTCAAACACCAAATTTGCTACAGCAGTGACAAAATAGCTATCAAAAATGCATCCCTATATTTAATAAAATGAGAAATAGAATTGTAATAATAAAAAAAATTTGCCTTCAGTTCTCCTTTAAGTATTTGCTCATTGAATTCAAATGGTGATTTTTTTTTTTTGGCCAGGCAGTGTAAAAACGCAAAATATATTCTATAACACCATAACACTGTTGAGTTCTTGGTTCTGATTGGTCAGAAGGTGTTGATTAATTTTCTATAACAGTAGCTTTGACAGTACTGTAGTTTGGGCTTTGAGGAAAGCATATTTTTAGGTTAATGAGCTTCTTAACTTGTTGGAATTGAAGCCTAATAGTAAGCTGAAAGAAGTGTTGATAAGAGATGGAAAGAACACACCTTAGAAAGGTTATGCTGTTATTTTGAAACAATGTCCATTTCATCTTTTTCTTTCAGATTTCTGACTACATTTCTAACCACTTACCTGGCGAATATGACCGCAAGTTGGCCTAGTGGTTAGCGTGTCCGCCTCTCGACCAGGAAATCGCGAGTTCTACTCACAGTCGGGTCATACCAAAGACCATCATAAAAATGGTACCTACTACCGTCTGGCAATGCACACTGCAATACAGATGTGAGTAGGGAAGTCAAACTTTCGTGGTTACCAGAGGACTAGCCCCGAGCTGTCCAGGCAAGAGGCGGAGGGCTATCGAAACAGAGATTGGTGCCGCACCCATACACCTTAAAGAGTTGGTTAGTACTGGGACAGGAGACTGCCTGGGAAGACCAGATTCTGGCATGAGAGGGAGTTTGACTTGACTTGTGATTGATCATGAGCTGAGTAAATTGGATTGCTGAACTGTTTACACTACACATGTGGTTGCCATGGGAACAGGCAATGAGTAGTCATTAAGCTAGCAGGTGTAGTCATGGAATGCTAAAATTAGTCAGTGAGTAGGAAATTTGGTGTTAAAGTTTTGTAGTGTGCACTAAGCTAAAGGCACATGTCCGAGTGTATAACTTTATAATGGCATTAACATGTGTTCCTTCTCCATTACATCCCTGGTATAACTAACAGGAAAGTTTTATCCAAAAACCTGTTGGGCATGCTGAGATACTTTTCTGCTCACCACGGTTGTAAAGAGTGATGATATGATTTAGGATATTCTTCTTGGTGGTTCAAATCAGACTGGCCATTTTCCTCTGACTTCTCATCAAAAGCCATTTCCACCCACAGAACTATCACTCACTCAGTTTTTTTATTTGTTTGTTTTTCGCACCATTCTGTGTAAACTCTCGAGACTGTGGTGCGTGAAATTTCCAGGAGATCAGCAGTTTATGAAATACTCAAACCAGTCCATCTGGCACCAACATTCATGGCACGATCAAAGTCACAGAGATCACACTTTATCTTCATTCTGATTACCTGAAGCTCTTGACTTGTATCTGTATGACTTTTTGCATTGTGCTGCTGCCACATGATTGGCTGATTAGATAACTGCATGAATGTGCAGGTATACAGGTGTTCCTAATAAAATGGACAGTCAGCATACAAGTAGATAGAAAGTCCTTGCTTTCGATCAGTCAACATCCAGACATATTCCCTCAGTAAATCCATAACATTATGCAGGTTGCTGAGGAAGGAAATAAACATCACTCATCAGTTAGCTCGAACACACAGAGATCAACAAGATCTAAATTCTGAGTTCTATCTCAAGTTTTTTTAATCTATTTCTTCTCCATCAAAATGTCCTTCTTTCATTACCTACAGCGACCATTCCCTTCCTCCTCCTCTCATCCGCTTCCTTTCTTTTGCTCCTTTTTTCCAACATATCCCATCTGTTTCCTTCTGTTATTTCTCCTCATTGACTTTTTCCCCTCATTTCTTTCTTTCGTTTTTTCGGGAGCTGTTGGATTAGCAACCAAAGCTAATGAAATGTAATTACAGGGCTTGTCGATAAAGATTGATCCTCAGTGTGTGTGTGTGTGTGTGCGTGTGCGTGCGCGTGCGTTTGTATGTAGCAGGAAAGGGAGCTGATAGGCCTTATTTCCTACAGTTAGTTTGCCGAGATGGCTGATAGCATTGACTCAGTGGCTGAGGGATCAGGTAGACCTGTCCAACTCTTATCAAATCAGTCAGCTCACACACACACACATGCACTAGCACACATTCACACAAACTATGCTCACACACTTTGTGTGTGATGGACAAAACAAAAAGTCTAAACTTGAAAAGTAAGTACTTGCATAAGTAGTACAAAGTGTGTGTGTGTGTGTGTGTGTGGGTGTGTGTGTGTGTAAGAGAGAGAGAGAGAGAGAGAGATATTTCCAGCCCTGTGTGAACTTAAACAGGTTTTCTCCCATGCCGATCTCATCCCGTCTCTCTCAGTGTGAAGTGAGAGGAATGTTTTTGTGTCTGAGCTGGAGGTTAAACACGCCTCTTCACTGATAACATTCCTTCAACATTTCTCTATAAATCGCCTGCTGAGAGACAAACGTTCCATCAACGTTTCTGTAATGGATTCAAGCAGAGCAGATAAACGCTGATGCATGTCGCAATCAGCATCTCCCAAGGAGCCATTTCTCTTTCTTAAGCCTTTTTTCCCTCCCAAACACACATAGACCAATTTTTTGTACCTTTAGCCAGTTATGCTTCTCCTGTATATAATGGGATACTTATGTAATGGAATGTGTGTGTGTGTGTGTGTGTGTGTGTGTGTGTGTGTATGTGAGTGAGTGAGTGAGTGAGTGTCCAGGCTAAAAGCTTTCCAATTAAGTGTTGCTCCACAGGCCCATGCGGGGCCTATCCGCACCTCGTCTCCATGGCAACTGTCAGGTAGATTTCCCAGGGGTGATTACAGAACTTACATGCTTTTCATATATTTTTTTATACATTTCTTGCTCAAAATCTATATTTTCATTATTTGTTGATTTTATGCTTTGTTCTTTGTCTTTGTTTCCCTTTCTCACTTTCACCAAGTCCATCTTTCAGTGTAATGTCATTTCCTTTTCTCTATTCTATATTCCTCTTCCCATTTCTCTTTTTATTTTATTTTTTTTCTTGTTCCTGTCTCTCCCTTCCACTCTTGCCTTTTCATTTGATCTTTTTCATTATATATTCCAGGAGAAGCTTGTTAAACATATAGCTAAAAGACATCACTTTGCGGTTTGCTACAAGTGGCTGGTTATTTCATATACAGTAAATGCAGGATGCTTAAAATTAAAAGTCATCTCCATCTTTATGTCAATTGACTTTCTCTCTCTATCTTATTTTTTTCTTTCTCTATTTCTAGCCTTTCTTTCACTTCCTTGAGTTTCATCTCACTTTCTCGATATTCATCAATCTCTAGCCTTCTCTTTTTTCAAGTATATCTCTCTCTATCTGTCCCCTTCAGTATAACCCTCCATCTCTATTTTTTTTTCTTTTACTCCCTCTCTTGCTCTCCACATCCTTGCTTTCTGATTTTTTTCTCTCTCCTTCTCTTTCTTTCTCTCTGTATTTCTTCATTTCACTCCATCAATCTATCTGTCTTTATTTCTCTTTCCTTTCTTTCACATTCCTCTTCAATCCCCCCCTCCACACACACACTTCATTACAGTGGACCATATTGTCTCACTGTGCACAAATCAATAGCTACAATTAGTCCCCTTTATTAGTGTTATTAGTGTTCAGCTCACTGATCTATATTTAATGCAACCCCCCCCCAGACACACACACACACACACTGTGCATTTGGTAATTAATGGCATCTCCCGTTTCATTTGAAAGGTAGAAAGGAAATTTTGTCTCCTCTCTCAGTCCCTTTCCTGTCTTCTTTCAACATTCATATTTACTGGAACTCATTATCATATGATTACTCAGTTTTCTCTCTCTCTCTCTCTCTCTCTCTCTGTTTCATACACACACCATGAAGTCTGCTCCCGTTGGAGCTGGCAACCATCTTCACAACTCACATCCTGTCTCTTCTCTCCCTAGGGGACAGGGGCCAGCCTCCATCTGTCCCCACCCCCCACCACACACGTACACACACACACACACGAGTGGTCCATCACCACCTGTCAAACCCAGATTTCCTCTCCCTGTCTCTCCATCGCTCTCATCCTGTCTCTATGTCCTCTTTGTCTCTAAGTCTGACTGTCCATCGCTGACATTCCAACCATTTCTGTCCATCTCTTCACTACCTCTCCAAATGTCTCTATATATCTCCTTTTCTGTCTCATCACTCTCTCTCACTCTCTTTATTCATTTCCTTTAGTGTCTCTCTCTCTCTGTCCCAATCCCTCCCTCTCTCTCTTTTATTGTCTCCATCTATTTCTGTCTCTCACTGTTTTTCTTGTTTTTCCTCTCTTTATTATCTTTCTGTCTCCTCTTCTCTCTTTCTGTTTCTTTCTTCATCCCTTTCTCCCTAGCTTGCCACTATAAATCCATTTATCCCACTGTCTCTTTGCTATCTGAATGTTCTCCACAGTTTTATTTTTTCATTCCTCAGGAAAGCTTGGAAGCATTTTGTGCATTCTCTTTCATGTCAGAGATACCCCTTTTTGAGCAACAGGGAACGGGTTCAATTCTTGTTGGCACACCAAACAGTTTTGAACCGTTCAGAGCATTTCAACCAAAAATAAATTGGTTTGGAACATGAAATGTTGGTCAGCAAACTATACCTGGTTTTTCCAACATGAACCATGATGACATCAGTGGGCGTGTCATTAGTTTGAAGAGTAAACAGAGAATAGCAGCAGAAAAGGATACAGCTTCAGGAAAAAATGGACGGAAAACAAATATCTGCATGAGCAGAACAAAAGTTCATAGGTAATCAGTGCACACAGCCATCTTGCAACTATTGTTTACTCCCATTGTGCATTGTGCAACACCCTTCGTTCATGACACATCCTTGATTACAATGGTTCCACTCAAAACTGGTGAAAATATTGGGCAGTTCGTTAACTGGCACCAAGATTCAAAGAATCCTGAATAGAACCAGTTCAAGAACCTGTTCCTTGTTGGTTGAAAAGGGGAAAGAGTGGGTCAGTGTTTATGGTGCAGTCCTAAATGCTGTGCACTTTATTATCTCGCCCGGGACGGAGTCCACCAGGGGGTGAAGTATTTTTTTGGTGGGGTTTCTTTGTCAGGAGTGGCGAGCGGAGGTGAAGTGAGGACCCAAGAGCAGACTCAGAAAACAGGCAGTGTAAAGAGAAAACTTCTTTAATGAAGTAGATGG
>JANZLB010000014.1:19963965-19976083 GCA_026167865.1 Notarius quadriscutis
TCCAGCAATTAACACACACACTGTCCCCCCCCCCCCCCCCCCACACACACACACAGAGATACAGTAATCATGAGGAGCAAAGAGGTGGATGAGGAGCGAGAGAGAGCGAGACGTTGTACAGTGACTGAAGACACTGAAATGAAAAAGACAGATGTGTAAAAACGGAGGAAGACACTGAAGCGGAAAATGAGGAAGTGTGTGTTCCGGATGTGAGCACTGAGTCCCACCTCGTCAGCGCTGATTGGGAGAATCAGATACGGAGATGAACGCAGGACACGACGTTTTATTTCAGTTCAGCTCTTTAATCACAGTTTACACAAACGAGCATCATGTGATATTTGTAAAATTCTGTGCAAAGCGATGCCAATGATATCATTTAAAAAAATTATAACATGCCCATTTGTTCGTGTGTTTACGGTAGACCTGCTTCTCCTGGAATTACGGTAATGTGGTGTTGCAGGTGGGATCAGTGCATCCTTGTGAGACTTTATATTCAATATAAATACAGTGATACAAATATTAAGAATGAGCACAAACATATTCTTGTGCTTAAGACTTTAAAAAACAGAGGCTTTTATACAAATTTAAAATCAATTCTTTACACAAGGAAGAAACTTTGGAGGATTTTGGAGACGATAAATCTTCTCATCTTTTCGTTAAAGTGTGTGTTTTTACACTCTCCTCTTTTTGTACCAGACTATTTATCAGACGAGTTACGATACAACAAATTTCTTTTTTTGAAAATTTTCTCAAAGAAATCATATCTCTTTGTTGCTTGTTGTCATTGATATTACACACACACACACACACACACACACACACACACACACACACACACACACACATATACCTGAGTGTGTTTGGGTCAAAACCTTGGATCTTAAAAAGATATTTGAGTGTATGTGTGTCTGTGTGTGTGTGAGATGCTAACAGCTTGATTGTGCATATCCACCATTGCAATGCTAACAGTTAGCATCATGCTAAATCATGGCGACCATGTTTTTGTAGGGCTGTTTTTAAAAAAAGTGACAGAATGTTTTTTTAAGTAAATTATATGTAAATATTATTTTTTTTTCTTTTTCTAACTTTACAATAATGAATCGCACTTTGTCATAATGAGATCCTGCGTAAAAAATGCATTAGCCTCTCTGTACCTTTATTTCAGAGTTTAGCCTCCAGGAACATAGAAAATGAAAAAAATCAATCAATAATAATAATAATAATAATAATAATAAGCATTATGTTGATTATATGCAACACAGTTACATGCAATGTAATCCTATGTTTAAAGGCAGAAATATTGTAAATAAACATTTGAGAAGAAAAAAGAGGGTCTTTATGCTCTGCTTTGCTGAAACACTTCTAAACAAACTCAAATTAAAATTCTTCTTTTTTATTTTATTTCTAGTCAGTCCAGACGTGAGAGCTGTTTATTCTTTTCTTATTTTATCAGCTATTAAACTCAAATAACGTTCAACATTGTGCCAATAATCAGCAACAAAAAAACGAAAGCGAGCTTTATTTCTGTTATCAATAAAGATAACAGAAATAAAGCTCGCTTTCATTTTTTTGTTGTCTATATCTTTATCTCTTTAGCATTATGCTGAACTTCACTGACTATACAAACTCAGCTAGCTAGCTAACATATCCGTATAAAATAAAGTATTAAATATTGTGATATATTTATTCACGTTCCATAACCACTTTTACCGTTCAGTAATACAGTGGCTAAACGTAGTTAGCAAACCACTCGCAAACTTGGAGTTAGCTACTCTCACTGAATAAAATAAATAAAAATCTGAAACACTGAGTGGCGTCGCTGCAGGAGCGAGATGGAACCAGACACACTTCATTCTAGTTTACAATATTAGCATAATATTGCATTTTAAAGAATTATGTAAAAGATAACTGCCATATTTTTAGATTATAAGAAACTTTTTATCCCGTCAGTTGACGAAACGTACAGCAAAGTAACGTGTTTTTCACTTACACGTCATCTCATACTAATTCAGCAGGTACGCGAGTTTGTGGTAAAGTTACAGCAGCAAAACTTCATCTGAGCTCCTTTTCCACTAATCAGTAAATCTGTGGTGTTAAATTTCTCCAGTCCGGCTTCAACTAAACACCAGACTGAGCACTGCTCCTGATTTCTGCCTCTAAAGCTAGCTGCGTGTCTCTCTTGTGTGTTTGAGTGAGATCAGTCGCATTAACACCATCTCAGCCAATCAGAGCTCAGATCCTGTGTTTATATACCTGAACAGTGATGGACGTGTTTGTGTGTTTGCGAGCTGATAAAATAAAAACGTTTCTCAGACTCTCGGAGCTGAACTGTACGAGCGTCAGCCACATTTACACTCGCGCTCTGAGCCGTTATTGCTGTTATTGATGTATTTTAAGCATTTTTTAATATTTTCACTGATTATTTTTCTTATGCATGACATTTTAAGGAATTAAAAAATAATCTGCTGTTTGTGTAATAATCATTATCGGGCATTAATAATGTTCATATAATAGTTTATTGTTTTAATTACATTTATACAGAAAATATTCATTAAAAGGAAAACACACACACACACACTATATTCATAGGTTAAATGCTAACAGTTACATACAATGCTGGTGAGTGTCATGAAAATTCGGCGGGGGTTTTTTTGTACACAAGTTTATCCAAATTAAATGCACACAGATGTTCATTTTGCCATAAATAAGTAAGTAAGTAAATAAATAAAGACTCCTTGCAAAAAAAAAAATCAGAATTCAATTTTAAATGTCTTTTTTAACATTTTTAAAAAATTTCCTTTTTAAGAATTTACGTAATATATAAAGCTACAGAGATATCACCACGTTTATAAAAATAAAAAAACTTCAAGCCTAGTGTTATTCTTTTTGCAAGTTTTGAACAGACAACACGGCTGTTTTGTAGTTTTTCACTCTAAAAGATCTGTGGACTTTAACTTTCATGTGTTGTTTTTTCTTTTATATAAAAAATGGAGAAATTTTGCTAAACATTTGGTAAAATTGTTTCTAAACGAGAGCCATTCTTTTTGCTAATAACAGCAATAACAGGACATGCGTTAGATACACAAATTGTAAATATTTTTTTAAAAAGATAGATTTTACACTGTTGTATTATAAACATATCTTGTGGGTTTTTTAAAGAAAATATTCAGTAGTTGTTTTACAAAAAACAGTTTTATTGCTACTTTACAAGCTTACTTTATTTTGTGGATTTTTTTTTGCCTTTATTTTGAATTTCAGTACTTTTTTTTTATTAATGTGCCGTACAGTCTGTATCAATACATTTTAATTTCATGATCATCGTATTTTTTTTATTTGCTCCTCCCTAACGAGACACGTGCGCTGTCATGTGATCATGATTTATGATATTGTTACGATGTTCTTCTGATGCACAGAATCTGTCCAAAAGGAGATGATTAATGAAACTGGAATATAATAATAATAATAATAATAATAATAAATTCTGCATGCAGAAATATCGTAAGAGTATTGTATGCGTGATTATGAGCGCGTGTCTGTCCCTGACAGTAAGTTCATTTGTTGCGTCTCAGCCCTTCACTGCTGCTATAACGAAATGTTATAAATGTTACAGTTTTACAGCAAGCCTATTTTTATGTACGAGATTAAAATTATGCTTTGTTTATTAATGCCACAGATATAAAAATTAAGACTTTCCCTCCTTCTTTCTTCTTTTTCTGCATATAGCCTGTAAGATAAAGGACTTTATGAGACTGCGCTATAAACCGCATTGAGAAAATGTACAGTGTATAGATGCATTAATCAGAAATAAACCTGTTTGTCTTAAACATTGTGTGGTTTCTTTATTGCTAATGCTAGCTAGCTAACATAGGCTAAGATCAGGTTAGCTCTTGTTGGCTAATCTTTAGTGCTAACGTTGATATGAGTGAAACCTGACAGGATTTTTAATGCATATGTTAACGTTGTAATGTTCACTCTCCATCTGGATTACATCTGCCAGCCTGAGAGGATTTCATCTGAGATTTCCACTTCATAGTCATTAATGTTCATAATCTTCACTGCTGTAAACAACTAATAGGATCTTACAGCATTTTAAAAAATCCCGTCAGGTTAACTATTAGCTAAGCTTTACTGATAATATCATGCAAGTTAGCTAACCTGACAGGATTTTTAAATCATATAAATTATTGTTTATAACCTTACTGCCTGCTAAAACTAGTTACCTTACATCAGCTAACCTGACAGGATTTGAGTTTTTAAAGGAATAGAAAACGTAAAGTAAATCCATGCATGGGTTGGTAGCTTGTAATGTTGAAAGGCCGTAAGAAAAGTTTCAGGCATGTTTGACCATTTATGAGAAAGTTGTGAGCGTTTTTGTATCGCTGCTCTAATGCCACCAGGACGCTGCCATGTTGCCTGTTGGAAGGGCGATGCATGGCGTCATTTGGGCGCAAGGCTGAGTGTCGCTCTTCAGTACTGAAGGGACAAAGCCAAAGGGCTGCTAAGGTGACAGTGTTGATTTTTTTCACTATACATCTGAAATAGTGTATTAATGAGCTGCAACCCTGACTTATGGACAAACCTCAACTCTTTACCTGTAAAACGAGGCTGAAACTATGCGTTATATCACACTTGTACAGAAAAAAGTGGAAATATTGCCGGAAACACCCGATCTGCTTTCTGAATGGTTCCCGTAAAGTGTGACGTCACTTACAGTACACGCCCATATTCGACAAAATGGACCACAGCGCCAGCGACATTTCTTCACTGATTTCCTCAAGTATTTCGGACAATGACACGAATAACAATGATGATCATGATGAACAAGCATTACCATATCAATTAGCTACACACAAGTGAACAATATTTATAGATTTATTTTAGTTCGTCATTACTGAGGCTTTTCTGAAAACACTGACTCAAAGCAAGACACCCAACAAACATCAAGCTGCTTAGCTGCATCAGCAATTATTACATTTATGCCCAAAGGAACTCAAAATAACATATCACGCTTAATAAAAACTTAGGGAAGCCATAAAAAGTGTTTTCTTACCCTTTGAACTTCACGTTTGCGGACTACTGGCTGCGTTGTTTCGTTTGTCTTGTCTGCTTTTTGGCCAAAGATTGTGGGAAGCGCATCTGGATTCAGCGCTGGCTTGTATGGTATTCCTAATGCCCGGTGCATCCGAGTTGTTTAAGTGAAACAATTTTCTTCAAAATGTTCCGAGCACACGAGCTGTGTGAAGCAGTGTTTGTTTACCCTCTTTCTGTGTTGCTGTGAGGGTTGGACTGTCTACTACAGTAATTACGGTAGACTAGCCTGGTGACGTCTTGATGAGAAAGTTTTTCATGAATGAGTCGAGCGCATGCTAAGCGTGCTAACGAGTGCTTATACTACCAGGAATGAGTAAAAACTCACACACTTGCCTCTTGGACAGATTTAGGTCAGTCAGATTGTATGCAGATCTGTTTGTAGGTTGTCTAGCAAGGTTACGGTCCGCAGAATGAGGCCGTCATGGCAGCACTACTTGTACCGGGGATATAAATATGAAAAGTTACCTACCCCATTCAGTCACATAGGAGTAGATCAGCTGTTCACTCTTCCCTCGCTGTTTATCAGTGACATCAGTGTTATTTTCCCCTTCCACTTTTTGTTAGCAAAATGGAATTTCTTATTTTTTTCATATAAACTTTTAATGAAATAATCTCCAGCCAGAGGCAGCTTCAAGTCTTACTTACTATGCAGAGCTTCCGTGTCTTGCGCCCGAATGACGTCAGAGCACTGCCGGAAACGATCAGGGGGATTTTTCTGATTGGTTAAAATATTTGCAATGGTGGCCTCCATGAAATTGTCCATTCTGCACAGAAACTGACTTTCGGAGATGGATAACTTAGTTGTGTGAGCTCCTTATTTTCAATTATTCACATGAATCGTGAGTTTATATCATAAGCTATCTTTATAACTGTATTTAAAAAATGGGTTTTCTTTTCTTTTAACTCCATTAGGCAAGTGATTATCTCATTTAGTGTCAAACGAGACACATTTCTGCACCTATAACGTTGTGTGCGTGTATGTGTGTTTGTGTAGAGGCGGCACGGTGGTGTAGTGGTTAGCACGGTCGCTTCACAGAAGGTTCAAGAAGGTTCCGGGTTTGAACCTCAGGGCCGATGGAGGCCTTTCTGTGTGGAGTTTGCACGTTCTCCCCGTGTCTGCCTGGGTTTCCTCCAGGTGCTCCGGTTTCCCCCACAGTCCAAAGGTAAAATAAGGTAAAATACCCAGCCAGTGGGGTTGTACAAGACAGTGCATACTTAGTGCTGGTCCCAAGCCTGAATAGATTGGGGAAGTTTGCATCAGGAAGGGCATCCAGTGTAAAACCTATGCCAAATCAAATACTCAGAACAGATCTGTTGTGGCAACCTCTAATGAGAGCAGCTGGAAGAAGAACATTGTGTGTGTTTTGATCTGTCTGTACCGAAGGAGGTTGAATTGACGAAGCATGATATAGGAATGTAGAGCTCTGCCACTGAAGAGATTCGACCTCACAGATATCCAGGAAATTCTGCCTCAAACAGTCACCGACGCATGCCAAACATATATTTCTATCATCAAGAGTGTCTTTAAACTCGCTCTTTAGCCCTAAAGTGCAATGTTATCGGGAAAGCTACCCCAGAACGTGTGATAACTGAACTTGGTGAAATCTGTCTATCATCTGTAGCTGCTTATCCTGGAGGCAAGCTGGAGCCTATCCCAGCTGACTATGGGTGAAAGGCAGGGTACACCCTGGACAAGTCTCCAGGTTATCACAGGGCTGAGGCATAAAGACAAACAACCACTCACACTCAGTCAATTTAGAGCCACCAATTAGCCTAACCTGCATGTCTTTGGACTGTGGGGGAAACCAGAGCAAACCCATGCAGACACAGGGAGAACATGTCGGCCACTGGGCTCGAACCCAGGACCTTCTTGCTGTGAGGCGACAGCGCTAACCACTACACCACCATCTGGGTAAAATGAAATAGAAATTAAAAGTTTGACTCTTCTGCTGGGGGTTTATTGCCTCATACCTGGAAGCAAGAGGCTCTACTGTGTTAAAAAAAAGTTGACTTGATGGAAAACTGTTGCACTTTTATCACTGGATTTGATGGCAGTTAATCTGTAATTATGTGTTTGTTTGTTCTATTACACTGATAATAAAGTTACATTCTTCATACCAGATAATTAAAAAAATAGAAGAAGAAGAAGTGTGGGGCCTAATACCCCCCCCAATTTCTTTCTTTTTTCTTTACCTCAACATTTTTGTTTTGGGGCAAAACTCAAAAAAGTAAAATGCTGCCAAACCAGTCTCCAGGGGAATGCAGTGTGGTTTAAACACGGTTGATTAGCACTCACCTTTTGCTTTCTTGTGTCACTGCTTTTCATAACACGGCTTCTGTAGACAAAAAAAGGTTAAATTCTAACTTCGATAACAGTCTTTTCTTCTGAAACACACAATTTCAGTAATAAGCAGAGAAGAAAAGCTTACTACACACAGCTATCCGTTTTAAACTAAAGCGAAAGCCTGTTATGGTGATATTTTGAGCCGAGTCCATACCGCCAGCCCCCGACCCAGTTCATGTTCACTCAGCTGGCGAGCCTGAGGAATAGTTTACATCTTCAAATATTAGTGAATTAATTCATAAAAACAGTACATTTTCAATGTCTTAGTAATTAATATCTATTGTCAGATAAATAAATGTCTCGACAGGAGCTAATTAGTAGCTTGTAGAATGTACACTAGCAGCGCTAATGCTAACCAATTAGCAGCTTTAACAGTGAGCAAAGTGCGCGAGCTCAGACACTCACGCGTAGAAAGGAAGTGACGTATGATTCATTTGAATATTAAGATTTAATCTAATAAATATGAATGAGTGTCCAATATTGTTAATACAGTCTTACTTTTAGCCATATATCACATCCACTGTAGCAAATGGAGAGGAAACAAACCCTCATTTTCCTGTTTTGTGAACGAATTCAAATTGTACTGTTCTGTATTCCTTAGTTTAAAAGACTGGAAGTATTTCTCATCAGATTTCTAAGTCATTACTGTTTTAACCTATTTCCAGTTGTTTGGTGTAGCTCCTTTTTTTAATAAAAAAAATTATATTATTATGCTCCCTAGTTGTTGTTTTTTTGTACTATTGTACTATAAAATAAGAAAGTCTATGAAATATGGTTGTTTTTTCCTCTACGAGAGGTTGTATTGTATTGTTGTGTTCTTGTGTGTGTGTGTGTGTGTGTGTGTGTGTGTGTGTGTGTGTGGTTTTTTTTATTTATTTATACAAAAGCACAACAATACAGTACAATACAGTACAACCTCTCGTAGATGAAAAAACAACCATATTTCATAAACTTTTTTAAATAGTACAAAAAACCAGGAGGCATAATAATATTTTTTTATTTAAAAAAAAAAAAAAAAGGAGCTACACCATACAACTGGAAATAGGTTAAAACAGTAATGACTTAGAAATCTGATGAGAAATACTTCCAGTCTTTTAAACAAAGGAATACAGAATAGTACAATTTGAATTCGTTCACAAAACAGGGAAATGAGGGTTTGTTTCCTCTCCATTTGCTACAATGGATGTGATATTTGGCTAAAAGTAAGACTGTATTCACAATTATAGTATTTAATACGACATAAAACACCTATTCATATTCATTCAAAATATGAATGGGTGTTTTATGTCGTATTAAATACTGCAAGGTAGCAGTAATCAATAAGGATGTTATAAACACTATATTATATTTTATTTGTTGTTATTATTTATAATATGTCATGATTTGTAGTGTTATTATTGTTCAATGTTAATACCTGTAATGTTGAATGATAAAATGTCGAATGTATTATACAAATATAAAACACATTATTAAAATTTCATAATTGATAACATTTTAATAATTTAAATTATGATAATTTCATATATATATCATTAAAATGCCGAATATCGTTGGGTTAAGATGAGACTGATCGTTTGAAACAGGTGTGAAAGTGAAATTTAGAAAATGGCAAAATACTGCACATATTCCACACTGTTGTTCATCGAGGAAAAAAAGTAATGGTTATGCTTTCAACAAACTCAGAAGATACACTGTATAGTTATTGATTCCCAGTCTTATCTCTGGACCATCTCACAAACTTGTACCATTTAGAAAACTGGACTGTGTTATGAGCCAAATTGTAACTAAGAAGCTACCTGTTAGTCCATTCAGTTATTTTATTAAATTTTACGTCATGGTTTCATGTCAGGAAATTGTTTATTTAGCTAACAGCCTTATTATTTTCCCCATTATCTTGTATTGTGTATCTTTGTGGTATAAATCACCACCAGATGGCGCTCATTGCACCTGTTAATTGTGTGAATCCCTCCGTCAGGAACTCGGCTCTCAAGCCGCCAGTGGCGCAGTCATCAGACTCTCTGCCTCATGAAATACTCTTTAATCATCTTTAATCAAGGCTCAGGCAGCTGCCTGCTTTCCCCCGATCAGATGTCTACAGTACTGTATAACTGATGTGTCGTTCACTCACCAAAGAGTCGATTCTGAAGTGAATCTTTTATATGAACCGTTTTGTGTAGATGTCGGTGAGGCCTGCATACGCTTACAAACGGCATGTTGCCATGGAAACCTCCTTTCAACATCTGGGCTGTTGTTTAGTGTGAATGATGAGGTGTGTGTTTGAGTCTCAGGTGTGTGTAGAGGATGACCGGGTGAACAGGTCTTCTGCATGTTTACTCAATGTATTTATCATTCGAAAGGAATCTTCTTAATGAAGCACAAACACCAGTAACACTGGACTAATGCGGAAATGTTTACTGCAGGCCTTCATATCACTTCACTGCTGATTTAACCATTATTTAAATGGAGTTGAAAGAGGAGTTATCATAGTTAGGCAAAGAAGAACGATATTATAAAACCCTATCAAAATGTGGCAAAACAGTGGGAAAATGGCATTTGGGAGTAGAAGGAGTCGGCTCTTATCAGTGAACCGACTCACTGATCATTCGGCTCAGCCAATAGTGATGGGTCGCTCACGAACGAGTCAGTTCTTTGAACCGGATCTTTGATTTGGACTAGGAAAACCGACTCGCTTTGTTGTTGTTTTTGGTTTGTTTTTTGAAGACATCCTCAATGTCTAATGAATCTTCTTAATTAACCTTGACACAATAACATTAATGCAGGGATTCTTACATATTCAGAGTTCCTTGTAGATTTGAAATGGATTTTATGAAATGCAATGCATAGTAACATTAGGTCTGTTATTTAGAATAGCTCTATGGATTTTAGTAAGATTTTACGAAATAACTGTATCCATAGTTATGCAAAGAAATAACAGATGCTTTTTTTTAAGTCAAATTTAAAAAAAAAACAGTAATGAACCGTTTGGGAGATGAGACAGTCTGCTCTTCATGGTGAACCGAGCCAAATGAACCGACTCACTGATCATTCGGCTCAGCCAGTTTGAACCAAGAAAACCGACTCGCTTTTGTTTGTTTGTAGATGTAGTCACTGCCTAATAAACCTTTAGTGAACCTCAGACACAATAACATTAATGCATGGACTCTTACATATTCCTTGTAGATTTGAAATGGATTTTATGAAATGCAATGCATAGTAACATTAGGTCTGTATTTAGAATAGCTTTATGGATTTTAGTAAGATTTAACGAAATAACTGTAGCTATAGTTATGCAAAGGAATAAGAGATGCTTTTTTAAAGTCAAATTAAGAAAAAAAAAACAGTTTGGGAGATGACAGAGTCTGCTCTTCATTGTGAACTGAACCGAGCCGGATGAACCGACTCACTGAAAAGAGCCGGAATTCCTTTTACAGGTCGTGTCGCTGAAGCGACCAATAGTATTGCTCGGAGGCGTGGCCGGAGCGAAGCGCCGCATCGGAACCGGAGTGACGGAAAGCAGCGAATCGCGGCGCTGCAGCGGCGAACCGGCTCAGGGCGGACAGGAAACCGGGGTTTGCAGAACCCGATGGATGCGGATTAGAACCCCGGCGGTGAACAGAAAGAGAGGATGAGCAGAATATTCCATGCAGCGGCTGAGGTGCGGTGGGATAAGAGCGCAGCGGCCAGGCGAGCCGTGTGTGTCGCGGCTGCAGCTTACGGGTTAAAAGCGCTTTACCCGGTCATCTGTAAACGGGTCGGAAAACGCACAGAGCCCAGCAGAACCGCTAACGGACAGCAGAATGGGCTGGTGCCGATGCACGGGTGCCTGTCGGAATCCGCGGATGCTGATGCGGATGCTGACGGCAGGTCTCCCGGCGCGGACGCGCGGTTCCTCAGGCAGATCCTCCATCTGATCCGGATCGTTTTTCCGAAGCTCGCGACCCGAGAGCTGGCGCTGCTCTGCTTGCACTCGGCGGCTCTGGTCTCGCGGACTTTCCTGTCCATCTACGTGGCCGGTCTGGATGGGAAGATCGTGAAGAGCATCGTGGAGAAGCGGCCGCGCAGCTTCCTGGTGAAGCTGATGAAGTGGCTGCTCGTGGCCGTGCCTGCGACGTTCGTGAACAGCGCGATCCGGTACCTGGAGGGGAAGCTCGCGCTGGCCTTGCGCACGCGCCTGGTGCAGCGCGCCTACGCGACCTACTTCGCCGGCCAGACCTACTACCGCGTGGCGAACATGGACGCGCGGCTGGCCAACCCGGACCACTCGCTCACCGAGGACGTGGCGATGTTTGCGCAGTCTGTCGCGCGCCTCTACTCCAACCTCACCAAGCCGGTTCTGGATGTGATCCTCACCTCATACACGCTCATCCAGACCGCGAGGTCGCGCGGGGCCGGGGCCACAGGGCCCACGCTGCTCGCCGGCCTGGTGGTGTTCATCACCGCCAAAGTGCTGCGCTGCTGCTCCCCCACATTCGGCCAGCTGGTAGCTGAGGAGGCGCGCCGGAAGGGGCACCTGCGCCACGCCCACTCCAGGATCATCGCCCAAGCAGAAGAGATTGCCTTCTATGGAGGGCACAAGGTGAGAGCATCCATCCATTATCTCTAGCCGCTTTATCCTGTTCTTCAGGGTCGCAGGCAAGCTGGAGCCTATCCCAGCTGACTACGGGCGAAAGGCGGGGTACACCC
>JANZLB010000014.1:21565582-21577469 GCA_026167865.1 Notarius quadriscutis
ACCACGTGTTTCGGGTTTTGTTTGCCATTTTAAAGCATTTGAGATCATTTTAGCTGAGCAGCCAATTATTTTCTGCAATTCGTTATATGTTTTCCCCTCTCCAATCAACTTCTTGATCAAAGTTCTTTCTCCTCTGGTACAATGTCTGGAACGACCCATTTTACTCATTGAGCAAGGGCGAAAACCAGCAGGTACAACATTTGCTGCCCTACTTCTTTAAGTAAGGACCATAATTGACACCTGTTTCTTCACAGAATGAATGGCCTCACTAATCGAACTCCATGCTGCTATTCATTTGAACATGCCCCTTTCATTAGAGTCAATTACACCCAATTAGCAGAGTTCATGTCATGACTGTTGATTCTGTTGAAGCTATGTGGCTAAACTGGAAATGTTCACAGAAAGTGTTCATAATGCTAAGGGTAAAACCAGCTAGGATTGTGTTTAAGGTCCTACCTTCACTGTCAAATGTCCTCTGGGACTGTAGCTTCTTCTTCTTCTCTCCACTCTGCAGAAACATCAGCTAGCAATTAGCCAAAGGTCTGGTCTGTTACAAAACAGTTTCCAAGAGCTAACAGCAAACAAACTCGCACTCAGTAATGGACAATAGTTAGCATTAGCTCATTTCAACAATCCCAACTAGCTCATATCAGTTTGACTAATTGTTCACAATGCTAATAACAGCATTGGCATGTTCAGTTTGCTAGACAGGAACAAATGTTACCTAAAGGTTAACAGAAACCAAAAACTGCTAAAACTAGTTAGCATTATAGAAGCAAGTTTATGCTAACTGGTCCCTATTCATTGTGCGACAGGCGAACTGAAAACTAGTGCTGGTGCACTCGAGACCAGTCTTAAGACCACTTTTTGAAGGTTTCAGTCCCGTCTTGGAATGGAGTGCACTTTTACTCGGTCTTGTTTGTCTGGGAAGCCATGGCCTAATGGTGAGAGAAGCAGCTTTAGGACCAAAAGGTTGCTGGTTTGAGTCCCTAGATCAGCAGGAATGGCTGAAGTGCCCTTGAGCAAGGCACCTTACCCCCAGGCTGCTCTGGGTATGTTGTATGTCTCTCTGGATAAGACCATCTACTAAATGCCTGTAATGTAACATCTTGGATTTTATTTCGAGACGAGTCAAAACCACAATTGTGAGTGGGGATTTCACCAAATTGCCTGTGCATTGTCTGATTTATTTGTTCACATCATTACTGTGATTGGATGTAAAACTTCCTGCTTTAAATTCGACCAATAACGTGACTCCTTCCAAATTTGAAATTTTCTTCCTGTTAACAGCCATCAGCCCTCCTTCACTGGTCTGGTTCTGGTCTTGACTCGGTCTCATCCTGCCTCAGTCTTGGTCTTGACTTGATCTCAACCCTTCAAAGTCTTGGTCTTGTCTCGGTCTTGATAAACTTTGGTCTTGGTCTTGTATCGGTCTCGATAAACTTTGGTCTTGGTCATGACTTGGTTATGTCTCGGTCTCAATAAACTTTGGTCTTGGTCATGACTTGGTCTTGTCCCGGTCACGATAAACTTTGGTCTTGGTCATGACTTGGTTTTGTCTTGATCTCGATAAACTTTGGTCTTGGTCATGACTTGGTCTTGTCTTGATCTCGATAAACTTTGGTCTTGGTCATGACTTGGTCTCAGTTTAGGTGGTCTTGACTAAAACACTACTGAAAACCAATGAGGAAAAAAGCGTCCGACTGTAGCACTAGCTTTCCAGAACTTTTCATTAACAGCATTATAGTAAATACCATCAAATAGATTAAGGGCGCAGTTTGTAGCCAGTTAATTTTGGCTCTTCTGTTCACACTGGTCTATCAAATTCTGATATACGGACATCAGCAGACACTCTTTCCACCTTTCAGCTCTTTGACCTCTATGGTCCCTTTATACAGCCTTTGTGGCTTGCATGGAAGTGTTTAGCCAAGCTAATTTGAGGGCATTGGAGTACTTATGGCTCCTAAAACACCACCACCACTGTCCTTCAGTTCTCACATTGATCTTGTGAGCCGGCTCAGTACTCAAAACACTGCAAACTGACAGAAAATGGTGGCTGTTTCATTACATCATTCTGAATTTACTGTTACTTGTATTCACAGTATCTGGCAGACTAAAAGTGCTCTGTTATCTTTATAGATAAAATAATCAGCCAGAGTCTAAAGATCTCAACAAACTGAGGGTCAAGAGTCTACGCTGATTAGAGCTGGCCAACATGATGACAGAATAAATTAAGTCACTGGACTTTTCTGAGATGTTGTTTTATGACATTTTATAACATCGATATCATGATACCATGAAACATTGTGTATTGTAGAAATGTCTCTGCAGTATTAGGACTTTATTGGGACAAATTTCTGCCATATCGACCCTTAGTGCTGATACACACAAGTTATGTTAAGTTTGTGTCAGTTTTGATTCCATCTTGGATTTGTGTCATACTTGATGTAAATAAAGTCACTGTACCCAACAACTAGTGTGGAGAATTTTCGTTCCATAAGTCATTACTTTTGAACTATTTATTCTAGATGCTTGAAATTCTCAGGGATTGTTCGACACTATTGGATGTCTTTAAATTTGAAAATAGTCGGCCCATAGTTGCTTATTTGCCAAGTTATCACTTGCTGAAAATTGTATATATTTAACAGTTTTTCCACAAAATCAAGTCGTACATGAGCCGATAGCTGACGAGGCACGTAGCACCGAGTTTGCTATAAGCCATGTACGACGAGATTGAGTGGAATAACTATTTTATTCTATTCACATTCACTGGATTTTGAGAAACTGAGCATTTTTATTTTTATTTTTTGCAAATTCGATAAATAAAAACTTTATGCAAAACGTCCGACAAAATTGTTTCTGCTTAGAATGTAAACAAACTGCCGAAATGACAGAAGCAAGTTATGAAAAAATAATATAATAAAAATAATTCTTAAAAAATAAAAAAAGATACATTCTTACCATCAAATACTTTCATTCCATATTTTGTTGCTTTTTTTTGGTATTTTTGGGGTTTTGTTGATGAGTAGAGTTTTTATTTCGTCCTTTGTTGGTTCAGTAACAAGCCCCGCCATTTTGTTTTTTCTCTACTCACCGTATACGAGCTGATAGCCTAGTAGTAGAGTAGCCAATCAGAGCACGCGATTGCTCATATCCAATGAATGTGGATAGAATTATATATATATATATATAAATAAATATAGTTTGGTGCAAGGTATTTAGTCCATTTACTAATTCAAATATACTCTTTCCAGTGGGGTGATTGTTTTTATGGTCTACTTTGCCACACGGGCAATATACACTTGAAATATACAGTACTGTGCAAAAGTCTTGGCACCCCCATTTTTTCCATACAAACTTTACTATTGATTTCTATTTTATGACTTCTACATTATCGATTCAGTCCAAAAACATTTTAGAGTTCCAAACGTTCATTTTCCAGCACAAAATTAAATATGTTGCAAAAAAATATGTTTGTATCTGAGTAGCATATTCCATAAGAGAGCACTTTTCAGATTAAAAAAGAAAACATACGTAATGAAGGCTACTGGCAAAATTTTGGTGCAAAATGAAGAAGCGAGTGTGAAAGTCAAAGTGTCCAGAAGAACTGTGGCTGGTTCTGTAAGATGCTCAGTAAAACCTACAGCTCATTTCCGCATAAAACTGCACTCATTGGACCTCAGACGACTATATATTTTTTTAAGTGCAAAGTGCCGTCTCACTCCAAATATCGACTTTATTTAATTTATTATGAATTACTGCTGTTTATAGTATTTTTTTGAATGTTGAAACATTTAATTTCATTATTTTTTAAGCTATTTTTGGTCTACAGCATTTCTTTACATGTGCGTAAGGCTTTTGCACAGCACTGTGTCTACACATATTACTTTGCCTTCGCTTTTCTCCCTTTTTTTGGTGTCATTAAAACCATTTCTCTTAAGATCAGTGATGCCGTGTTGAAAAGCAACTCTGCTATCTGCAGCCTCAGGGTGAGAAAGATAGGGAATAAATGAGTGAAGTTCAGTGGACTTCCCATTTTATCCTGCCTCACTGTCTTCCAGCTCATACTGCATTGCCCTGCCCTATCTTGACAGTTCATGTCCTCCCTAAGCGCAAAAGGCAGGGCTTTTTATTATCTTAATGCGTACAGACGGCAGTGGGGTGGAACCAATGCTGTAAACCATTTGTGATAAGAATCCTCAGGGATACAAACACATGCTTCCTAGGCTGTTACACTGTGTGTGGTTTGGATTTGTTTTTGCGCTGTTGTGTGTCTGAGCATGTGCATGTATTCTTCATTTACATGCCTGATTTTTTTCTTCTTCTCGTTATTACCTTCTTGGATGAGCACTGCATTAAAGTCTATTAAGTCTAAACCACCAAAATGATGAAACAGAATAAATAAAGTGAAGATTGCCTTGACAAAACCTCTCTCCGTATATTACCTTTCTTGATAAACTCTGCTAATCATATAAACATGCTAAAGAAACTTTTTTACTTTTAAAAATATTTTACCAACTTCTAATACATGTCTATTGGGTTTAACCATTTAGTATGGTAAAAATAAAATCATCCTCATATCAAATGAAAAATCTGACAGATAAGCTTTTTGGCAGTCAAGCTTTTTTGGTCTAAGTTTAATAAACATATAAGTGTAAAAAAAAAAAAAACCTCTTTAAAAATCATTAAAGTCTCTCAAAGGTGAGCAGCTTCATAATTAAAATACACACATTCCAGTTAATGCCAGTGAGCCACTTTTGGTCATTACTCTATGCAATGCAGTGAGAAAGAAAGTGGGATCGTAAATACTTTATTGTTAGGCTTTATTTAATTCCCTTTCATACATAAATAATTGCAAGATCATGGAAAACTTGTGATGATTAATTTTTCATGGAAGTACCTGTAGGGAGCATGCAATGTAATTACACTGAAAGGTCCGAACGTGATTATTACTGTTTAAGTTGAGCAGCTGAAATGCCTGTGCATGTATGATTGCGTAGATTCATACGAAATCAAAAATTCATATTGAATTCATACAAAAGAGCTCTTGAGTGGCACAACAGGAAAGCGTTCGCTGTAATGCCAAGAGATTGGCCATTCATAGGGTGTCTGTGAGCTCATGTATGCAGAAGATTGCAATTAGCGATTTCCTCTGAGTGTGTTTAGCTGCCCTGTGGTAGGGGCTTTGGAAGATAAAGAGAGAACTTTCATGAACAGCAATTAAAAAAGATGTGACAGATGGCTTCACATGTCTCAAAGAAAGCATATCCTGCACCCTTCACCCTCCCTAGTTGATGAGTACTGTTTTTATAGGGGTGTAACAGTTATCAGATAGTGGCTGGAAAATGGTCAGGACTGGGAATTGTACAGTACAAATAACCAAATTGAAGAAAAAAAAAACCCAACTAAAAACAATAAATAGAAGTATGACCATAAAGAGTAAATGATGCCTCACTTAGAGAACCAGAAATGATCTTGGAGAGACTTGAAGCCCCAGGGGGCTTAAGTGTATAGGGGTCAGCAAATGCAGTCTTATAGAGATTGGCAGTCAAATGACCATTTAGTCCCTGAAGACATCTTCTCCTTCATCCTTCATATCCCTCAAGAAGAGTAAGACCAGCTTTTTAAAACATTCATCCAGAAAGACAAATCCCCTTACTTGCTATGATTTCCTATAGGAATAGAGTTTAACAAAAGTAAGTCAGTGAAATCTACCCATACATGCGTTATGTACTATCTATAACATCACAAGATGTGCTGCTAATCCAGGAGAAAAACACAGGATACAAATGTATTGCAGCAAAGACTCTCACCCTCATACTTGTTATCTGATGTGATGCAGGGTTGGAGTTTGGGTCTGTACATCAAAGCCTAGGGGTCATGAGGTTTTCTATGACAATTGTGAGATGGTAAGATCTTGAGTAATAAAGCATAGACCCTCAATAAGATCTAAGCTGATAAGATCTAATCTCTTATGGATGACTGAATACAAATACCCACAGCCATGTTCCAAAAGCTAGTTGAAAGCCTTCCCAATGGAGTGGAGGAATTACAGATGCAAAAGGTAATTTTTGCATCTGTAATAGATGGAATAATAATAATAATAATAATAATAATAATAATAATAATAATAATAATAATAATACCTTGCCCACCAGGTTCCCTGGATTCCATGTTCATGCTCTTGGCTTTGGAATGGGATGTTCAACAAGCATGGGTGTGGTGGTCAGGTGTCCAGATACTTTTGGCCATTTTGTGTTGCTGGGATGTTTTCCATAAACTCTTGAGAGACACTCCTACAGTGTGAAATTGGTTCAGTGGTTTATATGTACGTATATTACCAAAATGCCTTTCAGACACATTGATATTTTATATGAGTTTGCAAGTGTAATAACCCAGGCAGCCTTCATTCACTATCCAAGAAGTGATGGTGGATTACATTAATTCCTAGAGCAGGGTAACTCTGCCCTGGTTCCCCTTTTTTTTTTCTCCAGATGACTATGCTTTCTCACAGGCAACTTGACCACAACCCAGCACTATTTGTGAGAGAGAACAATAATGAGAATGGAAGTTCAGGAAAGCACAGAGATTAGCTGTCGTTTCCTTTTCACCAATCAGTTGTGACAGCCAGTGGCCAGTCTTCTCTCTGTGGTTTAAAGATTAGGATAACTGAAACCACCAGGCAAGGTCTGGCACTGAGCACAATGGACCAGGGAGATAAAGGGGAAACTAGAAGCCACCATGATGATACAGTTATTTGTAGCACAACAGGAAAGTGAAAAAGAAGAGCAGCCATCTTTAATGCAATAATAATAATAATACCTTGCCCACCAGGTTCCCTGTACTGCCTCTGAGGCAAAGTCCTGCTGCTTTCTGAGCTATAGAAATCCAAGGCACATTCAGTTGCCTTTCAGAGCAGGGGGGAAAAGAAACGCCTGCTGTTTTGACATGACAAAACAAATTTGTTGAGTGAATGTACCTGAACCTGGCACGACAGTCGACACATGGGCAGTGCCGGCTTAATTTTCAAGACTACATTATTGCCAAGACAATATGCAGTACATGGGCTAGTTTGTAGAAAGGATATTGACAGAGTGTGGCGTGATACATCAAGAACAATAGAGCTAAAGTGATTTCTTTGGTGATTTGTGTGGTCAGGTTCCGTCTAGCTAAGTAAAATTTCACATTACTAAATAGCTAGCAGAGTAAATGAATGTATGCCAGGTATTATACATTCAGATGGGATTTATGATGTGGCTGGCTACATAAAATCCAATTTGAACATACATCATAAAAATGTTGAAATATTATGTTATTTATTGTTCCTGGTTAAACATATAAACAGCTTCATTTGGCATTTTTTCGCATTGTTTTGTGAAGCCAATTACAAGAAAACATATTGACTTTAGGGTAAGTGCTGAGACTGAAGTCTATCGTTAGCTGACTCAATCAATCCCTCAGCCCTCCAAAGGCTCAGCTAATGGACGCAACATGATAAACCTGATATATAAAGGTATATAAAGGTTCTTAAGTTGGCAATAGGGGTTCCAAAAGAAGAAAGTGGCAATAAAAACATATTGAAACACAGACAATATAACATTAATGGGCAAGATGTTGTCCAAAGTGGTCCTGAATGTGTGTCTTAATAAAAGCATACAAGAAAGTCCATAAATTCCCTTAAGCCATCATTACTACAGCTGCCAAGTCACTCATAGAATCTTCCTGTCTGCGATGGGAAGCTCTGTCTGAATCTGGAAACATCAACTAGCCAGATGGCTGGATATTAGAGCTGGAAGAGAAAAAGGACATGCAGCAGCAGTGACATTTCTCAAGCATAATAAAATATTGTTATCTTGGCCCACTCTGGACCCAAGTTGTGTGCCTCACACTTTGATCAAACAATCATTCAATCAGTCAGAGAGAACACTTTGCAGGCAGATAAGCCCCGTGTACTGCGCCAGACTCTGAAATCCCAGAGTTCCCTTATGGTATTGCTCCTTCTATTTAGTATGAAAGAGGAAACAATTACACCTTTATTAATTTAACGTTAATTTCCAAGCTGTGCATGATAATATAGGATTGCTTACAAAGTGACATATGAACATGTGGGGAAGTACTACTGGTGATTATTGACACTTACAGACACTGAAGCCATGCTATGCAGAAACACTGCATTTGGTACCATTCTACTACTTTAATCATGTCCGTGGGCTAAGCTCAGCAGTGAGCCTTTATTCTGTCCAGCAGGTGCAAGGCTAATTTCTCAGTAGGATTCCTCATCTCTATTTATTAGATCTGCTATAATTTCATTTATTACCAAGGCTTTGATCAGAGCCTTCCTTCAGCTCTCCACCTCACTCTATTTTTATTTCCACTGCTCCGCATGACTCTGGAACAGGGGGAATTTCTTACCTGCAGGTAGCTTTTCAGTCTGTTTTAAATGTACTTTCCCTTCAGTCAGCCGTCCTTACTGCCCCTACTCAGTCATCTTTACTAATGTCAAATGTGAAGATCACTGATGCAGGGTTGCACTTACACTTTTGCAGAGTTATTACGGTGGACTGGGTCTAAATTGTCAGTTATCATCAAGAACAAAAACAGTTAAATCGAACAGATATAGTCAGCTTCTGAATTATTGGAGATTTATCCATCTGCACAATTTAAAAAGCAAAATTTCTCCACAGAGTACAGTTAGAGATGTACAGAAGTCACCAAGTCACTGTGGGGTCACCAAGTCTCCAAATCTACAACCCCAAATCAGAAAAAGTTGGCAGAGTTGGGAAAATGCAAATTAAAAAAAGGAAGTAGTGATTTCTAAATTTACTTTGACTTGTATTTCATTGCAGACAGTATGAACCCAAGATGTTTCATGTTTTGTCTGGTCAACTTCGTTCAAACTGCACTTCAGGCCTGTAAAACATTAAAAAAAAAAGTTGTGATGGAGGCAATTTTGGGCTGGTAATAAGATAAAGCAATTACATAATGATGTGATTTGAAACAGATGATGCCAACAGGTGATTATAATCATGACTTGGTACAAAATCAGTATCCAGGAAAGGCCTGTTTGAGCAGTAAAGATGGGACAAGGATCTCCAGTTTGCCAATAAATGCATGAGAAAATTATTGAAATATTTTAAAACAATGCTCTTCAAAGAAAGATATGAACAAATTTAGATATTTCAACCTCTATGGTGCATAATATCATTAAACGATTCAAGGAATCTGGAGGAACTTCTGTGTGTAAAGGGCAAGGACTCAAGCCAAATCTGAACACAAGAAGAATGGTTGGGGAAAAAAAAAACCTGAACCCAATTGATGCTAAGTACAGTGGGGGATCTGTGTTTTTTTTTTTTTGGGGGGGGGGTGTCTCTTTCATACAAAGGACCTGGAAATCTTCCAACATCATGGACTCTATGACATACCGAGAGCTCTTAAAAGAAAATCTGTCAGCATCTGTTAAGAGACTGCAACTTGATCATTGTTGGATCTTCAACCATTATAGGAGAAGACTCAGTGCTTTTCAAGACTCAGTATTGTATGCTGGTAAAAAGTACTAATATTCAATAATAGATATTATTATCCAGTACTATCTAATATCCACAATGCAAGGTTAGGCTAGTTAATCATAAATGCATTTCTTTAAACTTTTTTTTTAATTGAAATGTAATGTATGTTCCATGCCTAAAGAAAAGAAAGCATTTGTGAAAATGTTGTAATTATTTTCTTCTTTTGTATGTGTGTGCAAGAAGCCATGAACGTCTACCTTCCTACCGGATTGAGTTCTATTCCTAATTCAGCACACAATTATAGACTATATAGAATATTGATTTATCTGGTGCAGCTTAATTAGTTTAGGGTCGGAACTGATTTTTTTCGGAGGCTAGCTCCAGAGGAAATGGGTGATCAATGATATAAGTCTCAGGTGTGGATCCAGTATCTAGCATCTTTATTTAGAATTTGAAACTATTTTATTTGCTCTGTTATCTGGTCTAATGCTTTATTGGAAGTGTTGGTTATCTATAATACATATGCATTCACGTATAGATACTTAGATATGGAGATCTACAGGTGACTAGGGAAATCAGACAGCTTCCATTCCCCAAATGGACTGATTGTGCACTTAAGACATGGAAAAACAACTAAGAACTTAGAGTGCACAGTAATAGCTCAATCTATCACAGTCACTGTCCACAAAGAGAGCAAGGCAAAGCCACAGGGAGAGAGATACAGTGCTATCAGACACATGAGATACTGAGTGCATACAACCCAGACTCCTTGGAGTTTAAACTTTAAACACACATACACACACATACATACTTTTGAGCTTTTTGAAATCTACTGAGATCGCCTTATTGGCAGGATGAGCTGACAGGCTGTCTTTCTGACTGTAAGTGTTCCTAAACTACTTTTTAGCACTTTTGAATGCACTCTCCCTCCAGACTGAGTGAGTGACAGCTACTTACCCTTCAAATCGCACAGAATTTGCATTCACGGATTCACATTCAAATAAACACAGATTCAGATAGGCATTTGCACTCTGTTTGGATAGAGTGCACTGAAGTCAGAGCATTGACTTGTCTGTCACTTATATACAGTATAAATGGAGCAGAGAGACCAGTTTGTGTCAGCATAGATACAGTAATTCATGCCAATTATCTACAAATCATTTTATAATAATATTGCCTCTTAGAAATAATTATTAGCATTAATAAATCCCTTTGGTGTTTGAAAAAAAAAAAGCAACAACACAGAGTAGCCAAGCAATCTGTCACTTGGTTATAATCTGACTGTAGTATCTATCAAGAACGTTCAGGAATCAGACTGACATTAGCGACAATGTTATCCATGTATTATAATGGATTAGCACTAACAGACAGGGCTAATTCCTGTGCTATTGCAAAGCACAGGAATTCCTTCATGCTTACAATGTTAGTATTTGTGAACACAAGTTTTAAGATTACAACATTGAGGATATTATGGCATTGAAAGCCGATGTGCTGTCCAGCCAGCTGTCCATAAGGTCATCTGGAAGCTAAACAAAGCTAACTAGCTAATCATGACCTAGCTATCTAGCTTCAGATTTGTAACCTAGAATATCTAGAATGAGGTTTGTTAAAGCAATAAAAATTAGCCATGTTACCTAACTAGCAAGCTATACCTGCTAAATTCTTAATTAGCAAGTAAGCGTCACTGCAATGATAGTTAGTTAATTAGCTGAGATGAAACTGGGACTGCAAAAACAGAGCTCTTTGGACCAGTTATCTCTCCCAGTTTCCTGTAACCAAAACTCTGTGGTTACAGAATCTGGTGAAGGTTTCTGGAAGGTTTTTACCATTGATAGAACAAGGCAATGGTGTCAGCACTTAACTTTTTTTTTTTTTTCCAATGGGAGAATCTTTGCTCCTTCTGCTCTTTCTGGTTTCACATGAAAAACTTTTGTGTGTGTGTGTGTGTGTGAGACTGTTGATAACTGCTATTATGTAAGCGATAACAGGAACTAACTTGTCTAACAGATGTTTCACAACATTATATGTACATATACATGCTTGACAGTGGCAAACTGTTACTATTAGAGCTGGGACTTGAGCTCAGCCAAACCTTAGCCAGACAGTCCAAAAAAAAAAAGCAACAAGGCAAAGGATTTTGCAAGGGATTAGCAACAGGCTGCAAGCTTGCTCTGTTGTGTGTAGTTGTCAATGTTTATTTTAAAAGTAACTCAGTAAATTACACAGGGAAATGAATATTTAAGTCTGAGTGAAAATACTGTGTGTGTGGAAAAAGAGTCTGGAGACAGAAATCTTAGTTTCTCAGTCGTTAGCCTGTGCTACTTGCTCTCAATAGCACTGGCTTGACTGCTTTATTAGCATTCACTAACACTACTGATGAA
>JANZLB010000014.1:22346879-22362743 GCA_026167865.1 Notarius quadriscutis
AAAAGAGAGAGAGAAAAGAGAAAGCAAGGCAGAGGAAAAGAGAGAGAGAAAAGAGAAAGCAAGGCAGAGGAAAAGAGAGAGAGAAAAGAGAAAGCAAGGCAGAGGAAAAGAGAGAGAGAAAAGAGAAAGCAAGGCAGAGGAAAAGAGAGAGAGAAAAGAGAAAGCAAGGCAGAGGAAAAGAGAGAGAGAAAAGAGAAAGCAAGGCAGAGGAAAAGAGCGAGAAAAGAGAAAGCAAGGGAGAGGAAAAGAGAAAGCGAGAGAGAAGAGAGAAAGCGCGCATGAGAGAGCGAGAAAGCGTGAGAGAAAGACAGACTTTACTGCTGCTAGAACAGTGAGACTGTAACTGTATGAAAGGCGCCGTGTGTTTGCTGAGTGAAGGATGATAAAGGGAGACTGCTGGCTGTGGGGTCAGAGCAATAGAACACTCCAGGATACGCTGTGACTTTCACTGATTGCTTTCCTATCACAGCACCACGCACAGGGGGTTGTTCCACACATCTGGCATCGCTGAACATCTGGAGATGTATCTACCAACACCACGTGTCTATGATACATTAATCTGGATTAATGCAGTGTGTGTTCAGGTTCATCACTGCAATAAAACACCCTTCCTGTTCTAAAACACTGTGGAGTAACGAACCCTGCTGGTTCTGATCCGTTTATTCAATCCGGAAGTGGAAAGTGGAGCAAAATAATCTGCTGCTCATCCGAAACAACTTACTGTTCACTGCTTACACTCTTCTGCTGCTCATCCGAAATAAATGTGACCCAGCCGAGATGAGCGGAGTGATTATGATTATTATGATGATTATTATTCTGATGCAGAGAGAGAGAGAGAGAGAGAGAGAGCGCGCGCTCCCCGGGGCAGCAGGGTCGCTCATCATCACGTCATCTTGTGGCAGAAAAACACGGCGCAGAGTGCAGGCTGGGGAGCGCGCGCCGCCGCCACTAACTCACTCACCTCAGCCAAGTTTCCGGCCCGGAAAGGAGGAATATCCCTGATGTACAGACTCCTCCTTTCGCTCTTTAATGTGTAAACGCTGATGAGTCGGCGCTGAAGGAGAACACGGAGCTACTTTGTTTTTCCTCTCAGTCAGCTAGCTTAGCTTAGCTTAGCTTAGCTCGGCCATTTAGCTCGTCGTCGCGAGCGCGCTCACTAAAAGTGCTCATTCCTCTCACAAAGCGTGTTTCAGTTTAATCACGCGGAAAGCGCTGCGGTCCCGGAGCAGCCCGGGTGTGCGCTGAGCCCCGCCGCGAGCTGAAGCGGCCTCACAGAGCCGAGTGTAAATCCTCCCAGCCGCAGCAGCTCCACCGCTAGCCTAGCTTCCCCGCTCAGCCCCTCCCCCTCCCTCTCTCAGCCCCTCCCCCTCCCTGCGGGTCACACTCAGCGCCTGAGTGCGCGCGCACGCTGCGGCCCCTGTATGCTGGAACAAAGGAGACAAAATTCAACCTCAGGAAGAGACTGGAGAGGAGAGAGAGGGAGGGAGAGAGACCCCTTTTCTATCAGTTCCAGGGCTGGTTCGGGGCTGGTGCTGGTTCACAACGCGTTCAACTTGTGAGCCAGCTGAGAACCAGTTTGCTTTTCCCTAGCTCATGGTGCTAAGGGAAGCCACGTCAGTTACGCCGCTGCGTACGTCGGTTACGCCGCTGCGTACGTCAGTTACGCCGCTGTGTACGTCGGTTACGTCGCTGTGTACATGAGTTACGTCGCTGTGTATATCAGTCATGTCGCTGCGTACGTCAGTTACGCCGCTGCATATGTCAGTTACGCCGCTGCGTGCGTCGGTTACGTCACTGCGTACGTCGGTTACGCCGCTGCGTACGTCGGTTACGCCGCTGCGTTCGTCGGTTACGCCGCTGCGTTCGTCGGTTACGCCGCTGCGTTCGTCAGTTACGTCGCTGCGTACGTCAGTTACGTCGCTGCGTACGTCAGTTACGTCGCTGTGTATATCAGTTACGTCGCTGTGTACATTAGTTATGCCGCTGTGTACGTCAGTTACGCCGCTGTGTACGTCAGTTACGTCGCTCTATACATCAGTTACGTCGCTGTGTACGTCAGTTACGTCGCTGTGTACATCAGTTACGTTGCTGTATACGTCAGTTACGCCGCTGTATACATCAATTACATCGCTGTATACGGCAGTTACACCGCTGTGTACGTCAGTTAGGCTGCTGTGTACGGCAGTTACACCGCTGTGTACATCAGTTACGCCGCTGTGTACGGCAGTTACACCGCTGTATACGTCAATTACGCCGCTGTGTACGGCACTTACACCGCTGTGTACGTCAGTTAGGCCGCTGTGTACGTCAGTTAGGCCGCTGTGTACGTCAGTTACGTCGCTGTATACGTCAGTTACACCGTTGTATACGTCAGTTACACCGTTGTATACGTCAGTTACGCCACTGTGTACATACATCAGTTACGCCGCTTTACACGGCAGTTACGCCGCTTTACACATCAGTTACGTCGCTGTACACGTCAGTTACGTCGCTGTGTACGTCAGTTACGCCGCAGTATACGTCAGTTACGCCGCTGTACACGTCAGTTACATTGCTGTATACGTCAGTTACGTTGCTGTATGCGTCAATTACGCCGTTGTATACGTCAGTTACGTTGCTGTATACGTCAGTTACGCCGCTGTATACATCAGTTACGTCGCTGTGTACGTCAGTTACGTCACTGTATATGTCAGTTACGTCGCTACGTTTGCATAAACCTTGGTGCGAATATCGAAGCAAAAACAACACGGAGAAGAAGAAGCAGCAACAACAACAATAATGGATGACTTCGCGTTTGTACAGCTGCTGCTTCTCGTTGCTTAAAAATGGCGACCTTTCGCGGTCTTGCTATTGTTGTTGGTCTTAACAACTCCGCCCCCCCGCTGACGTAAGCGGTTCTTTCCTCTGGCCCAGCAAAGAGCTGGTGCTAGCCTGGAACCGGTTTTTCTGGCCCCAGAGCCAGTTCTTTGTCAGTGGAAACAGAAAACCTGGTTCCAAACTAAGCACTGGCCCTGAACCAGCCCTGGAACTGCTTTGGTGGAAAAGGGGCAATTGTCATGTTGAGGAAACCAGTTTGAGATGACTTTTGCTTTGTGACATGGTGCATTATCATGCTGGAAGTAGTCATTAGAAGATGTGTAAATTGTGGCCATGAACGGATTCACATGGTCAGTAAAAATTCTCAAATAGGCTGTGGAATTCAAGTGATGATTAATTAGTATCAACAGGTCCAAAGTGTGCCAAGAAAACATTCTGCACACCATTACACCACCTCCACCAGCCTGGAATGTGGACACAAGGCAGGTTGGGTTCATGGATTCATGCTGTTGGTACCAAGTTCTGATGCTGCCATTTATGTGTCTCAGCAGAAATCAAGACTCATAAGACCAGGCTATGTTTTTCCAGTCTTAATGGTCCAGTTTTGGTGAGCCTGTGCCTGCTGCAGCCTCAGCTTTCTGTTCTTTGCTGACAGAAATGGAACCCAATGTGATCTACTGTTGGAGCTCATCTGCCTCAAGGTTTGATGTGTATTCTGAGATGTTTTTCTGCTCACCACAATTGTGCAGAGTGGTAAACTGAGTTACTGTAGCCTTTCTGTCAAAGCAGTCTGGCCATTCTATGTTGATCCCTTTCCCCAACAAAGTGCAGTAATGTCATTCACTGGATGTTTTTTTCTTTATTGAACCATTCTGAGTAAACATTTTAGCAAGTGGCAAAAGTATGTGAAACTTTGCTTTCAGGACTTAGTCTGACCCCCTTGTGCAAAATTAGCTTTTATCAGCCTAATGGTTAGAGGAAGCAGCTTTGGGACCAAAAGGTAGTTCAATTCCCTGGCCCAGCAGGAATGGTTGAAGTGCCCTTGAGCAAGCCAGCTAACCCCCAACTGCTCCCCAGGCTGCTCTGGGTATGTTGTATCTGGATAAGAGTGTCTCCTAAATGGCATTAATGTTATGGCATTTGAAAATAAATGTTTCCAGCAACAGTTGATCAATCCTGCACATTGGCTTGGAGTAATTTTAGTCTATTCCTCTGTACAGAACAGCTTCAACTCTGGGATGTTGGTGGGTTTCCTCACATGAACTGCTTGTACAACATTTCTATTGGATTAAGGTCAGGACTTTGACTTGGGCATTCCAAAACATTAATTTTATTCTTCTTTAACCATTCTTTGGTAGAATGACTTACAGTATGTACTTAGGGTCTTGCTGCATGACCCAGCTTCTCTTGAGATTCAATTCACAGATGGATGTCATGACATTTTCCTTTAGAATCCATCCATTATCCGTAACCGTTTATCCTGTGCAGGGTCACGGGCAAGCTGGAGCCTATCCCAGTTGACTATGGGTGAGAGGCAGGGTACACCCTGAAGAAGTCGCCAGATCATTGCAGGGTTGACACATAGAGACAAACAACCATTCACACTCACATTCACACCTACAGTCAATTTAGAGCCATCAATTAGCTTAAGCTGCATGCCTTTGGACTGTGGGGGGAACCAGAGCACCCAGAGGAAACCCACACAGACACAGGGAGAACATGCATACTCCACACAGAAAGGCCCCTGTTGGCCACTGGGCTCAAACCCAGAACCTTCTTACTGTGAGGTGACAGTGCTAACCACTACACCACCGTGCTGCCATTTTCCTTTAGAATTCGCTGGAATAATTTAGAATTCATTGTTTCATCAATGATGGCAAGCCATCCTGACCCAGTTGCAGCAGTGTTCTCCTGATGGTAGACTCATGAATGTTAACATTAGCCAATATGAGAGAGGCCTTTTGTTCCTTTGTGACCTTGTGGACTATTACACACCTTGCTCTTGGAGTGATCATTGTTGGTTGACCACTTCTGGGGAGGGTGGTGCACAGACAAAAGCTCATGAGACAAAAGTGCAAATGACGATGCCACGTGGAGTTACAGAAGCACCTTCAGATCCTCTGCCAGGACCAGTCAGCCATAAAATTAAAAACACTGACAGGTAAAGTGAATTGCATTGATTATGTTGTTACAATGGCACCTGTAAAGGGGTGGGATATATTAAGCAGCAAGAGAACAATCAGTTCTCGAAGTTGATGTGTTGGAAGCAGGAAAAATGGGCAAGCATAAGGATCTGAGCTATTTTGACAAGGGCTAAATTGTGATGGCTAGATGACTGGGTTTGAGCATACTTAGCACAAACTGCTGAAAAAGTTAATGCTGGCTAAAACAGAAAGGAGTCAGCATTAACTTTTTCAGCAGTTTGTGCTACAGTTGCTCTTCTGTGAGATTGGACCATATGGGCTAGCCTTCGACACCCATGACCCTGTCAGCGGTTCACCAGTTGTCATTCCTTGGATCATTTTTGGTAGGTACTAACCACTGCATACCGGGAACACCCCACAAGATGTGCCGTTTTGGAGATGCTCAGACCCAGTCATCTAGCCATCACAATTTGGCCCTTGTCAAAGTCACTCAGATCCTTATGCCTGCATCCAACACATAAACTTCAAGAACTGACGGTTCTCTTGCTGCCTAGTATATCCCACTCCTTGACAGGAGCCACTGTAATGACAGTGTTATTCACTTCACCTGTCAGTTGCCATAATGTTATGGCTGATCAGCGTATATACTTGTGCAGTGGCAAGAAAAATAAGTGAACTCTTTTTTAAATGTATAAATTTCTTAAAAAACAGTCTGATCTTCATCCAAGTTACAACAATGAACAAACACAACCTGCTTTAATTAATAATAACAAATTATTGTCCATATTTAATACATCATTCAAACATTCACAGTGTATGTTGGAAAAAGTACGCGAACCCCTAGACTAATGACTTTGTAGATGTGCATTCGAGATACCTTGACATTCAAACATCGGGTTTGTGATTCACAAGAAACATCTTCTGATCTGAACCATACCTCGCAAAAACGATCCCAGATGATCAAGCATTGTTGATTTGCTTAAAGCTGGAAAAGGGTTACAAAGCACTCTTAAAGAGTTTAGGTATTTATCAGTCCACAGTTAGGCAAATAAGATGATTTAGCACCATGTCAAGTCAGCTGTGAAATGGGCACCCAGCCAAGATTACGCCACAGGCTCAATGCAGAATCTTCAACGAGGTAAAGAAGAACCCTAGAGTAACAGCTAAAAGCTTGAAGGAATCATTGGAACGGGCTAAGATCTCTGTTCATGAGTCTACTATATGCAAAACACTGAATAGGCAGGGTGTCCATTTTGCTCTCCAAAAAACACTGACAAAACTTCAGGGACCCAGCAATGAGCAACCTCATCTCATCTCATTATCTGTAGCCACTTTATCCTGTTCTACAGGCTCGCAGGCAAGCTGGAGCCTATCCCAGCTGACTACGGGCGAGAGGCGGGGTACACCCCGGACAAGTCGCCAGGTCATCACAGGGCTGATAATGGTCGAGCATTATGAAATCGCAAATGCAGCTTTCTATCTGCCTTAAGTACAGACAGATAGAAAAAGTATCATACTTTTTGCCGTAGCCTTCTTCTTATTACACCATCAATAAGACCTTGTGATAGAACACATCACTCAAGCATAATAGCTTCATTCTTGAGCTATTCACAGATTTTACATTTTAATCCTCATGTTTTACATAACCCTCACATTATGACTTCAAGGCATGATTTTGAGACAAACGTTAAACAATTTAATCTAAAAATTGAATAATTTCTTCAAATAGCTCATCTTCGCCACACACAAACACAGGCCTCTATAACCTTGCCAGACCAACATTTTTTGGCCGGGACAGAAAGTCCTGGGTTATTCCTTAAATGCAACAGCTGTGGAAGTAATGAAGGGTGACTTTCCAAGAAAAATCCCTCCTACTTGGCACAGCGCTGCTGGTCTGGCCATTTAATAAAGACCATCTGATGAAAGAGGAACAATGAAAACACTGGATGGATGGTTCGTCGACTGTTTTTGTTGTTGTAACAGCTCAAAAGTGTGGTATCTCTGGAACCAACAAGCTATGAATAGATAGCATATCATATTGTTATGTAAAGAACCAGTTATTCTGTCTGATAAGGAAGCAGCCAACATCTGATCCAGGATGTAGAGTTAACAAGCTATGAAGAGGTGAATGTAATCTCATGGATTTTTTTTTTGGTTCCTTATTCACAGAAAGGTTGCAACAGAAGCAGAGCTGCTGGAAGTATTTTAGAGCCGAGACAGAAGACACTACATGCTGGTTTCCACCATTTGTTATGTTTCTGGTTGGTTGAAAGTGGATCTGGATTGCTACAAGACAGTATTATGGCTACCAAACAAGCACTGAATAGCAAAATGGTACATTGTCTGCATGTTATGAAGATTTTTTTGGGATATGTTTTAGATGAAGAACTTTCGCCCACTTGCAAGTCTTGCTGCTTTGTGTTATACAGTGTGTAAAGTGGATGTGTGTAGCTTGCACACCATGCACACTTCAATCCAATCCCACTTAGTGAAAACCGCTCATACTGTACCCCTTTTTGGGAAGAAACATGTGCTCACCTCCTGGCGTGGTGGAGAACAGGGTTCCTCCAGGGGTCTGGCTGTAACAGTCTGGGAGCTGAGACCAGTCCTTCAGCTGGATCACACGGGTCGGGATGGGACAGCTCCTGGACTTCTGTGTATTAGCTGACATTGTGAACTTATAAGCTTGACAATTCAGTAGAAGAAGCAGACAATGAAGCTGTTCTACTGCTGCTTATTATTCTGTTTATCTGACTCCCTTACTTTTCTTTTCTATCTGACTTGACTTCCTCAGCTAAACTAACAAACTTTCTAAAAGTGCATTATTGCAGAAGCACACAAGTTACAAGAGCTGTTGTACTTTTCCACAGCAGGAACTACAGCACTGGGTGCAGGGTGTGTGTGGATATTTAACACCAACAGACAGGACTTGCTGATCAGGGTTGCCAGATTGAGGGGTTTCTTTCCAAAGATAAAGTCAACTTGCATCCATCCATTATCCATCAGGGTAACTTGTGAAACTGAAGCCTGAAGCTGCAGCCAACCAAGAGGCATGAAGCTGACTTGGACAGGTCACCAATCTGTCATCATCATCATCGTCCCATAGTCTGCAAGGGCCATGGGGCACCAACAATCCATCATTGGTGTGTCTAAGGCATTTTAAATTTGGCAGAGCCAATTGGTGGACAATTTAGAGTAGCCTAACCTGCATGTCTTTGGACTGTAGGGCAAACCCACACAGACAGGGGAAGAACATGCAAACTCTACACAGAAAGGCCCCTGTCAGCCACTGGGCTCAAACCCAGAACCTTCTTGCTGTGAGGCAACAGTGTACACCACCGTACCACCTGAGGATGTTAATGTAAATTACATAGTATATTCTAAATGGAATACATAAGGGGCATAATTTAGCTGAATAGTAAATCTTTAGAATGGCTCATTTTTGACAGAGTGCATGTCATCTCAGCTGAGCCAATCAAAATAATATCAACATTGTGAGTAAAGTCTGTTATTTTCCCTTCACAAGAGATCAAAGTTGTTAGATTTCAGTTGTAGATGGCCACAGTATTACATTTTACATTCTGCCTCATTTAACTCCCCTTACTGAACTCATCAGCAAATTAATATGACTTTATTTTCAGAAGGTTAATAACCAGTTTAGCTCACGTTAATCTTACACTAGGCCTTCCAATCTATCCAGGCTTGGGACCAGCACTAAGTATGCATTGTCTTGTAGAAACCCAAACCCAGTGGCTGGGGGTATTTTACCTGACCTGCATGTCTTTGACAAAATGAGGGAAACCAGGCAACACCCACACAGGGAGAACATGCAAACTTCACACAGAAAGGCCCCCATCAGCTGTGAGGTTCGAACCCAGAACTTTCTTGCTGTGACGTGACAGCGCTAACCACTACACCACCGTGCCACCCCAATTACTAAGTAATCAGTGGAGTGAATTTGATGTTTTAGAAAAGAAAAATACACCAGGATGTAAGTCTGGCACACCTTGGTTGGACCAATATGACACATAGCCCAGAATGAGGGCTGGTCCACATCCACTATCCCCATCCGCTCTTCTTGTAGTTTGTGCTATGATGAATATGAGGAACCTATTTCTGCTTCTTCGCAGTACGCCTGGAATATTTTTTAATCACTTTGTTTACTGTCATGCCAAAGCAAACCATATATCAGCTTGTGGTTTATTATCATGCATAGAGTAGGCAGACTGTGCCGACACGGTTGCAGTTTGCTACAAGGATCATCGGATAACACCTTGAATTATGGATTATAAACATTGCTTGACATCCTACTCTTGTAATTCAGAAGTTAATATAAGAACCTGACATTACTAATGAGTCTAAAACAACCAAAGACCCAAATCATTCTAACTCGTCTAAAATGTTTGAGGTGCATCTTTTTGGTTGTGGTGACCTTGCTGTGTATTTGTAACATGTGCACATGGCCTCTGTTTTATCATACCTTTTATGATAAGCAGTGTATACACTGAAGGGCAAAGGGACACAGAGAACAAGATCAGAGGCTGTGTGTGAGCCTTATCTCCTCATTCAGTAGAATTATGTAAATGTTAAACATGCTCTTGAGTACACCTTAACTCCTGATGGGTTGGCTTTACAGACTCGGCTAAAGAATAGTTATAGACGAAAATACCTTCAAATTGGAGCTGTGCCATTGAAAACTCTTTCTATTTCTTGTTCAACCAAAGTGGGAAATCAAAAGATAATCTTTTTTTTTTTTTTCCACTCTGTAGTTTCAACATAAATGTGCTTACTACCTTGATTAAATGCAGCAGTGTTCATATTGACAAGCCTTCAGATATGCCACTGTTTGTAGGCCATTTACATGGCTCACAAACAGCCAGCTAATGACAGGGCATTGATTATTTATTTGTAACAGTAATGCAATTTATTTCCTGTTGGCTCTGAGAACAGCACTGGATCTCTGCCATTATAGTCATGTGGGAAACCAATCATGTCTTTTTTGTTTTTATTTATTCATTTATTTATTTTAGACATTAGGACAGCTAAACTCATCTGGAAGGCATGCTTAACATCTGCAGCATGTACAGCTGGTCCACCAACTCTACATTTGGACATGAATGATGTGGGTTGTTCGTTGCATTCATGGTAATGGTCATTTCTTTATTTATATAGTCAAGGCCCTTGATCTGGCTTGAGGAAGGTTTGCGGGAAGCTCCTAGCTGTCCACCATCAATTCTCTGGGATTCCTGGGATGCTTGATATTTTCTTTTCACTCTAATTACTGCTTTATGAAATGGCCCAATTGAGCTGAAATGGTTTGATAAGGGTCTAGCAGCACTTTACCTCTGTAATTTCTTGTACCCTTTTTATGGGTAAGTACAAAAACCATGAAACCACACAAATCGAGGACTGTGACCACATCAAAGTCAGGGTATGCAGCTCTCTTTTTAGCCTTCACAGCCACATCATTTGGGTGAGTGAGAGAACCTTTTCCAGACTCGTCCTCCTGGAACCAAAGAACCAGCTTCTTCTAGGAACTGCTCTCAAGTGGCTTTAGGAGAGAAGACACACTGAGTCATCTTTCAACATGGCATTGTAATATGATACTGCTCAGGAATATACTCAACATATCCTGACAGAATTCAGTGAGTCTATAATAGCATACAGTAACTTTAATGCACATTGTAAAATATATTTTTAAATTCACAATACTAATTATTCAGCATGTTTTAGGCTCATCGTAAGACGTTGTTAAGATATATATGTTTATGTGTACCTGGCGGCGTGTATAAGAGGGTCAGGTTCAGGTCAAACTTAAAGCCTTTGGATTATAGTCGAAACCTAATGTCACATGGTGCTGTCAGGTCTCCTCAGGGATAATCCAGCCATGTTTCGTAACTGTTCATTAGGACATTTTCTCCCTTTCTGAGAGCTCCCGTACTTTGGCTACATGCATTTAATTGCTTGTAAGGGCATTGTAAATATTGACCATCCATTAAATGTAGAACAAATACATAATGCTTTTGCTGAGCTCACCACTACCATACTTGGATCTTGTCATTAGTATCTTTATTCGTACTAAATACTGCTCCATTTCAAAAACACCATATTCACAATACTGAATTGAACTCTGGGCTGTTAAAATTTGCTACATTTCTAAATTTACATGGAATATTTGTGCTGGTTCACCACCTAAAAATGTTTTCTGTTGCTCCTTTTCCTGCATAATAGGCACTGTTTAACACTCCAGGGATGCTCAGTTAGATACTCATCCCCTTTAGCATGTCTTAAAGTTATTGCCCAGTAGTTGCTCTGAAACACAGAATCTTACAAAAGCCCACCAACCAACTCAGCACATCCTACTGCCACGTATGACCTGATAGAGCCCCTGTAGTGTTACAGGACACCCGCCAATTCAGCTGGAGTGTTGCACATTTCACATGACACCCTCCTCTTGGATTCCTTTCATCTTCCTTGCTGAGACCCAAACTTTCCACTAACTACATTTTACAGGGCTTCCACTTCTAAATGAAAACAGTTGTGTCAGGCCCTACACGTTTGCTAGACTGTCCTCTGCTCCATCTGCTTTACATAAATGTTGCAGGAAGGGACGGAACATGCCAGGAGAGCTCATGTTGCGAACTTAATACTTAAAACAAAGAAAATCCCATTTCATAATTTTCCTGCGTTGAGGTCACTCTTGACGACCCAAAATTTTGTGTTCTGTACTTCACCCAAACCCAAACCTGGATCAGGTTACAAAGTACGTGGCAGCTACTTATCATTAAACTGAGGGACTTTTGCTAATCAGATAGAACATTTATTCTCAAAACATCTATTACAGTTCTTTTTGTGTCTTTGGAAATAAGACTAACCATGTTAGAGATGAAGAAGACCTCATTCAAAGTTTTCCAGATGTAAACACAGAAACAATATTTTTTTTTCTGTTAATGTTTTCCTCTCTGTGTGTTACAAGCAGAAGAATAGGATTCCTTACAGGTCCTGTTTCACTTGGAACAGGGAGCAGGTATGTTGTAAAATGTTCCTATTCGGTACTATCATGACCTATCTCAGTCGCACAGCCCTGGCAGAGGTTTCCTGGCTGACCTGTCACCAAACCTTCAATAAACAACCAGTGGAGACTCAATGATTTTACTGACTATGCATTTTTCTAGGCTGACATCAACCTCAGATGTTTTCAACTCAGACGATATAGCCAGCAGTGCAGATGTTTTGCATATGTCTACACATCTTAACATCGCTTTTGTTACCACACATCATTGTTTGTTAGGGAGGCTATTGAGAGCCACTTGCCATTCCTGCATGTTGACTACATTGCACTGGTTTGAACTCTCATGAGATTTGATCCTATAGTATGGGCGTTGAAAATGCCACAAACCAAATTTCCTTTACATAATCGAGAAATACAAGCTAATGGCCACTTAAGATCTCTCTGGGTCATGCCATTAATTACTGATTTTAAGGCAATTCAATATGAAATTCTTAGTTTACAAGTATTTCACAGCAGTCTTCTCACAATGTTATGGGTGAAAGGGGAAATGACATTTTTGACTTCCAAAGCCACAATTCTAATATTAGGAATAGTGAGTGGGCCCTAAGTGTGAAAGGTAGGTTCTAACTTTATGAACATACAGACCTGAGAGCTGAAGGGCTGTCAGTAAGGCTTTAACACAACAAAGGACTGTAGTCAAGTTTTGGGTTTGTCTCAAGTCTCAAATTGCCAGCAAAATGTACGTGTGAGTCATTTCTACTCAGGTCCAAGTCCAGTAACAACTCATTAATGATTAAGTCCAAGTCTGAGTCATTTGTAATCATGTCTGAGTCATCATAGAAAAAAGGGAGTTTCAGCCATAGCCATCCAATTGTAGCAGAGTTTATTCAAAGTTACTAGAAGGAAACTAAGAAAACAAAGGTACACATTTTTCTACTACTCACACATTGATTTTTTCAACCCAGTTTAAGTTGTTGCCAGTCCCCAGCTGTTATCTACAGTTCTCTTATCACATGGTAGCTACTTCTGACTTCTAACAATGATCACGTTTCTATGAGCTTCAATTCACACAAGGTCAAAAGACAGTATAAGAGACAGATAACTAATATGTAATACACACATTAGGGATGTAACACAATGCCACAATCTGTAGATGTATCTGTTTTCTAGTTATATGTATACATTATATATACACTCACTGGCCACTTTAATAGGAACTTCTAAGGTTCCTGTTCTTGACTGGCAGGAGTGGAACCCAATGTGGTCTTCTGCTATTGCATGCTGAGATGCTTTTCTGCTCACCACGGTTGTAAAGCATTATTATATGAGTTATTATACCCTTCCAGGCAGCTCGAACCAATCTGTCTATTTTCCTCTGATCTCTCTTATCAACAAGACAGAACTGTCGCTCACACCATGTTTTTTGTTTTCCGCACCATTCTGGTAAACTCTAGTGACTGTTGTGGGTGAAAACTCCAGGAGACCAGCAGTTTCTGAAATACTCAAACCAGTCCATCTGACACCAACACCCATGCCACAGTGAAAGCCACGCTTTGAGATCACAGTTTTTCCCATTCTGATGTTTGAAGTGAACATTAACTGAAGCTCTTGATTTGTATCTGGATGATTTGATGCACTGTGCTGCTGTCAAGGGATCGGCTGATTAGACAACTGCATAAAACAGCAGGTGTATGGGTGTTCATAATAAAGTGTATATGCACTTGTATTTAAACACAACATGGACATCGCCTAAGTCAAAGGATTTTTATAAATTAAATATGCCCCCAGGGATGCTAGAAAATGGTGAAAAAAAAGAAGGTAGTAAAGTCAACACTGTCTGGGCATCAGCATGGTCTGTGAATTCCAGCTCTGACAGTTTTTCAACATCAGCTACATCCTTTGAATTCATAATTGATCTCAACTTGAGAAGTGTGTGTGTGTGTGTTTAAATACTATGCATGAGAGTTATGACTTTTGAACCTGCCCCCAATATTTTAATATTTAATTTATTGTATTTCCTAAAATGTACAACAAACTAGTAGCCCAAATAAGTAAATAAATAAATTGAATGTAATTGTAATTAAATGTAATTAGATTAGTTTATGTATTCATTCTGAATAATTTGCATTCAGTAATATCCCTGTATACTGTACATACTAACTATACATAATATACAGCATTCTGTATACGTAAGTAACCTAACCAATATGGACTTGACACTCTTTTGCTTTAGAGTAATTATCTTCTTGGCTCAACATCATCAAATATCTCATTATCAAATACCTTCTTCATTTTGATGACCAATCCAAAATCAGTAGGTGGATTTGACAACATTTCTCAGTCACAAACTCTGTAAGCTCCGGTTGAACCCGGTCAGCATGGACGCCATCAGACCATCTGGAAAGGTATTGATCTTTACATGATTACTGAATCTCACGTGTCACTCACGAGGCAAATCCAAATTGCTATTGATTTATTTCAGCTCTGTTGGCTCACCTTAAAGCTCATACAAATTGATGATCCATTATCTTATGGCAAAGGAATTACAGTCCACCTGCAAGAAGATGTATAAAGGTGGTAAAATAATTCCTTTACAGAAACATACCCCACCTGTCATCTACACTCACTAATCAATTACTGGTGTAGAAGGAAGTGGCTGTACATTTGGTATCAGCACAACCTGGGCGTTATAGAAAGGGTTGGGGGGACAGAATATTGACATGCTTTATATAATTGCAGGATCTTGATGGTGAGACATGGGTTATAGTTTCAACACGACTGGCTTGTGAAAGAACCTGGCTTGATGAATTGCACAGATATCAGTACAATCTGGGAAAAACAAAAATTGCTAATGAGTCATTCCATTTCAAGTGAATTAGCAATTTCAAAACATGTATGACTCATTTACCTGGTTTAATCATCAAAATACGACATTCCCACTCCATGTTGCATGAATATTTAAGTGTTTAAAGACTATAAGTGGTATGCTTTTGCATTTGGTTGACTCATCCATCCAAAATAAATAGAAAACATGATGAATGCTTGACTCAAGGCAATCATTTAAGACTCTAAATTAATTTCAGCATCAGAACCCACCAATTAAAGGTATAGTCAGTGATTCATAACTCAAAATCCAAATGCACCCCTTTCTCAATTTCCTCAGTGTTCTCTCTCAAAGCCATGCCCACAAAACATATGCATACTTACTTCCCAGGTTTAAACATGGGAATGCGAGTGTAAGATGGGGAGCTTTCTGAATTGTCAAGCAATATGTTTAATTGGCATGTAGAAGCACCTTTTTATTTTATTGGTTGGAGGTTTGTGGTCAGCATTTGCTTTTTCTCACATTTATTGACAGACGTCATTCGAAAATAGCTTGCATCATTCTTCAAAATCATTGCTCTCTCTCATTTGATGCTTAATTTTGCATTAAGAACACCATGTTCCTCTTCTTCCACTGTTATGCTTATTATGACTGAACACAGAATGTCACAAAGTAAACATAGTGTGTTATTTATGTCCATTATGATGTGAAAATACCAGCTGACCTTAAGGACAGAATAGACCAGTAATCCATTATCCCCTTAAAGTGGATATTCATTAGGCTAGAACATTACACATTGACTAGAACATTACACTTGGTGTGTAGGATGTGATGTATCTATGTACTCTATGTAAAATATTCTGCCACTGTTATATAACTTGTGCTTGCATGTTTGAGCAACTTTGGCTGGATATAAATCATAAAAGTAGTAATTGGTGTAGTTTTCCCATATTTCGGTTCCAGCCTACAGAAAATTACATGCTTTATTACTCGTCACATGCACACTTCAAGCACAGTGAAATTCATCCTCTGCATTTAACCCATCTGAAGCAGTGAACACACGCACA
>JANZLB010000014.1:22675775-22687136 GCA_026167865.1 Notarius quadriscutis
GAGGAAACCCACGCGGACACGGGGAGAACATGCAAACTCCACACAGAAAGGCCCTCGCCAGCCACGGGGCTCGAACCTTCTTGCTGTGAGGCGACAGTGCTAACCACTACACCACCGTGCCGCCTGAAAGGAATGTATAATAATAATTATAATAATAATAATATTGACTGGCTCATCTTTGACTCATTCAATATCATGCTAGCTGAATGGAATATATCTGATATACCACGAAAACAGCCAGCCAATATTATTTATATAGTGTGGTCAGTCTGGCTGGGGAACAGTTCTGGGAACACTTTTGTTTTCTAGAGAAACAAGCTTGTTCCTAGATGAAAGTCTTACTTGTGGGGTGGGGTTGTTATTTAGCTACGCCCACAATGACGGTTCAGCTAACTACATGTATCTGGAACACAATCCTTGGTTGAGGGTTGGAATGGAATTTTGTAGTGTGGTAGATATCCAGGAACAGAGATGGTTGGTGATCAGCGGTCTAAACTGTTTAAAAGTGTGATACTAAAAACACCTCGTTGAAATATTAATGCACAAACCGCAAACCTTCTGGCCAGTTCTACACTTTACACACATTTAACTACATTATACACATTAGAAATTTATTATCTCTAGACCAGACTTGGAAAGTACTTCAGCAACTGTAATTCGTTATTGTACTTGAGCATCACTTTTATGCCCGTGATTCACAGAAGCAGCCCAGGCCCGAGAAGCACAACCAAGGGGTCAAGTTATTTATTATCGACTTCTTATAGTTACTAGTCTACAAGTAATCCAGTAATTAACATTAATTTCAGTTGAATGAGAATTGAATAGAAATGGGTTTTGTGGGTGGAAAGTTCAGGAATGAAACCTTTTTGGCTCCAATCCTCAGCCCAAATATTATTATGTATTATTATTCATACAGGACACTTTTTCGATGGAATAAAAACATGAGTTCTATTCTCTTCCAGCGGGTTTCATTCATTTGGCTTGATAGCATGCAGTATTGTTAGCATATCGCTTATCCTACGTGTATTACGTCACTCTACCCAATGGAGAATGAGCGTTGAATATGGTTTAGGATATTGCATGGCTGTCAAGACAATATGACGTCACACATCGGCGCTGATGCGATACATATTACACGTAAAACTTCTGCGCTAGCAAGTGACTGACAATTTGTAAACAAACATGGCCGCCAAGTTTGCTTCATTAACTTACAGGAGATTTTGAGAGAATTTTGAAAAAAAGACATGTTGAACATGTACAATAATAATAATAATAATTTTTTCATGGTATATCAGATATATTCCATTCAGCTAGCATGATACTGAATGAGTCAAAGACGATTTCAATATCACGCTAGCTGAATGGAATATATCCGATATACCACTCAACACCAGCCAATATTATTTAAATATTACACATACGGAGTTGAACGCTATATATTACAGGAAAATAATCAACAGTTTGTGTGACATGTTCCAAGGTAAAGTGGAGATACTTTTACCATCCTGAAGCTGATTAATTTCCAGTACAGCACTAAGTGTTTTCCCTACTGCAAGTTACCACTGACTACCATTTTTATTCATTAAAGATTGGTGTCATAGTTTTTATCCATTTATAATTACATTTAATGTGGACCATCCGCTAAAAATGTGTTAAATGTATTACAAATGATTTGCCTTGCAGCTGTAACTACTGTCCGAACTGTGATTTTATAGAAAATTAATCTACATCTTCTGACCAATCAGAATTGAGTAGTCAACAGTACTGTGGTATAATACTGTCATGCACTCTAACAAAGTTAGGAACTTGCACATTAAAAAGTACAAAACCCACCCGAATTGTACCATCACATCATTTCATAAACATTTAAAATCTGCTCATAAATTAATGGTGTGGTTATTTTTTACACGTATTTGGGCATTACATGATAGTAAATTTATGCTTATGATGAGCCTACCGAAGGGGGAAGTCCACCAAGGAGTCCAGCTTATCCCTCATGTAGCGACTGTAAGAGAAGCGCTTCAGATGGACCACTAGTACAGGAGGCAGGGACCACAGATCTAGCTTTTTAGTGGCCTGCTGGTGCTGTTTACAACTGGGACAATACCTGGAATCACACAAAAGACCAGTTACACACACATACACAGGTAAAAGAAGTATATTTAAAAATATTCATAACAGCCAAATTTCGATACACTTTTTATGAAAACGCATACTCTTATTTGCCAAAAACACCATTAGATCTATCAAGGTTTTGGTCTTTTCATAATGAATAAAGGAATTAAACGATTAAAGTCACTAAAACAAAAATAGTAAGCATATACGGTCACTGAACACTTTATCAGGAACACCAGTACACCTACTCATTAATGCAATTATCTAATATGTGGCAGCAGTGCAATGAATAAAATCATGCACATACAGTCCAGCAGTAATATTGCTGGTAATAGTCACATGACCAATCAGAATGGGTGTGTGTGTGTGATCTCAGTGATCATCACCATGGTATAACTGGTGGTGCCAAATGGGCTGGTTTGAGTATATCTCTACTGCTGATCTCCTGGGATTTTCACACACAACAGTGTTTAAAGTTTACTCAGAAATGTGCACAAAAGAAAAAAAAGAAAAAGAAAAAGGCTTAACAAAAAGGCTCCAGTAACGCGGATAACCACTCTGTACAATTGTGGTGAACAGAAAAGCATCAGAGAATGCACAACACGTCGAACCTTGAGGCAGATGGGCTACAACAGCAGAAGACCACATCGAGTTCCACTTCTGTTAGCCAAGAACGGAAAGCTTTGGCTGCAGTGGGCAGAGGCTCACTAAAATGGACAATTGAAGACTGGAAAAACATATCATGGTCTGAAGAATCTTGATTTCTGCGGAATCACACAGATGGTAGTGTCAGAATTTGGTGTCAGCAACATGAATCCATGGACCCAATCTGCCTTGTGTCAACAGTCCAGGCTGGTGGAGGTGGTGTAATGGTGTGGGGAATGTTTTCTTGGTATACTTTTGGCCTGTTAATACCAATTAATCATTGCTTGAATGTCACAGACTATTTGAGTATTGTTGCTGACCACATGCATCCCTTCATGGCCACAACTTACTCATCATCTAATGGCTACATCCAGCATGATAATACACCTTGTCACAAAGCAAAAGTCATCTTAAGCTGGTTTCATGAACATGACAATGACTTCAATGTTCTTCAGTGGCCTTCGCAGTCACGGGATCTGAATCCAATAGAACAACTTTGGGATGTGGCAGAACCAGATATTTGCAGCATGAAAGTGCACCTGAAAATCTGCAGGAATTGTGTGATGTAATCATGTCAACATGGACCAGAATCTCAATGGAATGTTTCCAACATCTCATGGAATCCATGCCATGAAGAATTGAGGCTCTGAGAGCAAAGGGAGACCCTACCCAGTATTCGTATAGCGTTCCTAATAAAGTGCACCAGGAGTGTATAGGCAAGTGTAGAGCCATATTTGCTCATGTGTCTATCTTGCCAAGAGCTGGTCTACTTACAGCAGTAGTGTGGCCCTAAATAAATAAATAAAAAAGGCGCTTGCTGATTATATTGGACATTTGAATCAAGACCAGTTTGGTGACCAAAGTTTGTTTCTTTGGTTTTGTCGTATTGCTAAAAGTAAGGGAAACCTATAGTCCCTACTTGTGTACCATGCCAAATGAACTAAACTAGGGTTTCTGACACTGTACGATACACTGCTATCTATAAAATGGACAAAAGTGCATTGTTTAGAAGCAGCCACCCTGAATCAATTTCTTCCTCATTGTGATTCTTCTATCATGAAAGTCAGATGAGTCTTGCCCAAACTGTTGAACTGTAATGTGAATATACACTTTAGGTGGCTTCTGAGCTGCTGGTCATATTCTTTTGGCCAACGCTTCACTCCACACAAAGGGCAGACTCCGGCAGGAGGTGCGGCCCAAATTTAGAAAATGAAATTGCACACTAGAAATTAACTGAGGTCGTGTTAAAGCTTTAACTTTTTTTTTTTTTTGGATATGAACGTATTTTGGAATTTGACTAATTGTGTCTGTGTAAAAACTATCAATGAACCAAACTTTGACACCAAACGTATCTTGGCGTTGAACAAATGGAAAATTGTGTAGGTTATTTTTGGCCAACCTATTCCTTTAAGGATAATTTCAGAAAAGGTAGAAAAGATAGGAGAGAACCAGACAACCAAAATATTAAAGTAATGAACATTTGTTGGGGGAAAATGGAGTATACCCAATCTCACCATGGGTCCTCTGCTCCTAACTTTTCTTTGGTAGTGAAGAGTTCTATGCAGTCCTTTAATTTAAAGAAGGCCTTCTTTTGAGGTTTGTATTCCATGCTTTCGTGCTTATCACAGTCCTGGAGCAAGAGAGGAATGGCACATGGTCATGACTACTAGAAAGTGTGATTGGGGGAGAAAACACGACTCTGCAAATTTTACCTCCACTACACTTTCGTCAAAGTATTTCTTCTTCATCTCTGGCTCCCAGTCCAAGGAGAGATATGATCTGTCTAAAAGATGCATCTTATTTCACAAATCATTGTGCTGCCGAGATACAACTATTAAAACGTCATTATTTAAAGTTTTAAGTATACAATAGCAGATGATAATTTTTTCAGTGATTAAACACATCATACCACTGAGTCGAAGGTGTCCCTCATCGAATCGGATCTGCCGTGGTTCTTCTTTAATAAAACTCAGATCAGTCTTGCCCATGTTGTTGAACTGGAATGTGAAAAGTCGTTTTTTGTGGCCTGTGAGCTGCTGGCCTTTGGTCGTGTTCTCTGGGCCGACTCCATTCTCCAGGTCGTTGTCCCCGCCCACCGAATCCTCTGATTGGCTGTTGTCATTCTCTGATGGGAGTTCCTGGTCCTGACTGGATTCATCGTCCTGCTCATCAGTCTCCATTTCACCTAAAATTAGATTGATTGTTCTGTGAGGATCAGTTTCTTACTCCTATATAAATCGATAGTTTATTAAAAAGTGTACAATATTCCACTTCCTCCAAATGTATCTGCAACAGATAAGCCACATGGTGTCCATTTCCAACTTTAGATATAAACGTCCGTCACATGCAGAATCTTTTGTGTAAATGCAAGCCGACACATCTGTTTTAAACCGCACACAATTCTTAAGTAATGTCATGCAGACTTAAATGCAGTTCAGTAAAACTGTTTGTTTTTGTAGATTCCAGTGTGTACCTGATAGGTGTCAGCCATCTTGGACAACTCGAATCACTAGTTCATTAACCTCAGATGCTATATGACCCATAGGTGGACCAGACGAGATCTTTTGTATATTATTTCAGCCACAAACTTTAGGATCGTTAAGCTTGTCGACACCTTTGCTAGTTTGCCAGTGAGAAACTTTGAAAACACTACAATTCAATGAACTTTTCAAAGCAAGGAAAATATTTTTAAATATTATCGAAAAAGTTTTGTTTAAAGCAGTTAGCAGCTGGTAAACGAGTGTGTTTGGTCATCTGCCATGCTAGTCAGTCAATTTGCCTTTTCCTGGCAAAGTAGTTGGTTCTTGGCCACACTGACTGAAACATACCAGATTCTCTAGCAAATTTTAGCATCTTTCTACAAAAGATCCGCATAAGACAAGAGACGGGGTTGAATGGACAAACCAGACACGCAGTAGAAGGAACTGGAGCAGAAAAGTTGGAGGATAAGCGTTCCACTTTGAAATAAAAAAAATTTGCAAACACAGACAAGTCCTGCTATTTTACAAAATGCGGCATAGCAATCATCTGAAACAAGTCTATGTAGATTTGGGCGTGTATTTATGAAAAGATTATGGCTGAGCCAAACCTCCATTGTTTATTAACTACATCAGCTTCATTATCTTTGCCTTAACCATTATTTTTTTCCCCTTTCTGCCAAACCATTCACAGCGAAACTGGTACATGCTCTGTTAGTAGTAGCAAATTCCTGGAATAATGATTCAAACAAAAATAATTTGAAGAAAAGATCTGTACAGTTAATAATCCCACAGGTCAGGTGGCTCTTCTTGAGCTGTTAATTTGAAGATTTATAAATTTCCATTGCTTACTTCGGTCCTACTGCTATGGAGGCCTTTTATTTTTACGGCTTCAGTGAAGGTTTATGTTCCAACAGTTTATAAGTCATGTAGACAGTCTACAAAGCAGAGGCTCTTAGCTCACAGAAAGCAGATGTGAGTCAGGTTAATGGTGTTTCTTAAGTGACGATGTTATCGTCTAAATCTATCCCAAAAATGATTTCATCCTGAAGAAACTGAGGAGGAGCAACATACAGAATTAATCATGTTAGATTATATAAACTGTCTTTATAATACCACAACTAAGATTTACTGCACTTTAAAAATGCCAGCTTGTTAAATCATAAGGCACCTTGAGCACAGGATGAGTGTGCTTGTTTGCTTGAACTTGCTTGTAATTAAACTGACGAACATGCTTTCTGTGCAAACAAGAGCGGGAGATTAAAGGATGCATTCAAACAGCATGCTTACTGGGCGAGCCCTCCTCCAGAATACCGTTAGTGGCATTGCCGTTGATGGCATGCTGCTTGGACAAGTGCGTCTCATCACAGTCCTCTTCTTCCAGAGCTGAGCGCACAAAACGACTGCAAATGTGACACAGAGAAATATTTTACCTGGGGAAAAAAAATTCATTCAGGCTATGGAAAAGGGGGCGAGAGATTGGGGTGTGCATGCAAACAGGAGAAGGTGAAAAGGACATCAAGAGAGCCGTACCACAGACGGAGAAGTAGCAGGTTGTAGAACTTCTCCTCGCTGAGCGTGCGCGGGATGGTTATGAGGAAAGGTAGGCCAAAGAGGGGCGTGCTGCTATGGTTATAGCCAGACTGCTTATACTTTTCTCGCAGGTGCACAGGAATCACCACGTGCTCCGTGTCTTCTAGCCGGTTGACTCCAACCTCAAACCTGTACAGAAGTAACAATATTATGCGATTACGACCAATTTCACACAGCTAATACTAAACCTTTCACCAAATAACCAATAAGCATGTATTACAAGACTTCCTGAACTGGTGGTATTAAACTTACAGATGTATACTGGATATTAATGTAAAAAAAAAAAAAAAAAGTGCTTGTCACGATTGCGCAAAAGAACAAAGACGGCTCACGTATTTGCCCTAATGTGTTACTGTAAAAGTGCTACACATACAGGCCTGGGAATTAGGAGAAAAGGTGTTGTGATGTGTTATAGCAGTTGATGGCTTGAATGTGCTACCAGACTGGTTTGCAGCACCTTTTAACTGTTCGTTAGAACTTTTTTCCCCTGTGATTGATTGTAATACTGAATGATGGCACCATACTGCACTAATTTCTGTAATGAATTTCACTGAAGCAGTAATTCTGTAGTTTTCAAAAAGCACATGCATAAAAATGTGCCAAGATAAATACCATAAGTGTGACTACATGCTCGCAGTCAAGTTGAAAAACAGCTCTCGATCAAAAAAATTTTTTTTTTTAATTAAAAAAAAAAAACCTCTAATAACAAAACTTCAACAAAATAACGTGGAAATGTTTTTATTTAATCTTGCCTGGGATTTCTTCCTACAAATGTGTTATGTATGGAGCCAATTTAACAAACGCAGTAGTAAAACTGTTTAAAATTCTGCCTAAAGGTTCGAAAACGTTACCTAAAAGCTGAAGTTGTTGAATAGCTATGTGCCATAGTGAAATGAATCGAAGCCTAATTACTTCGGTTTATAATCAGATACTTGGTTTATTTGTGGTTGAGACTCATGCAAGAATATATGAGAATCATATTTGAAGAATCTAAAATATGAAACATTTTGGGGGGTTTTAAACACTTGTTTACCACATAATTCCATATATGTTCTATATATTGTCATAGTTTTGATGTCTTCAGTATTGTTCTACAATGTAGAAAGTCGTCACAATGCATGAACACCTATGGATGAGTAGGGGTGTACTGGGACTGTTATTTTTATATTACACACACACACACACACACACACACACACACACACACACACACACACACACACACACTTATATAAATATATTCAACAGTTATTCAACAAAATCGAGTCATACCAGAGCTGATAGCTGACGAGGTGTGTAGCGCTGAGTTAGCTTTAAGCCATATACGATGAAATTGAGTGGAATAACTTATTATATCCACATTCACTGGATTGTGAGAAATGGAGCATTTTTATTTTTTGCAAATTTAATAAAAACTTTATACAAAACCTCCGACAAAATAATTTCCACTTAGAATGCAAACAAACCGGCGAAATGACAGTAGCAATTTGTGAAAAAAAAAAAAAAGTGTTATAATAATTCTTGAAAAATGATTTATATTTCAAAAAAAGTTCTTACCATCAAATACTTTTATTCCATATTTTGTTGTTTTTTTTATGTATTTTTTTAGGGGGTTGTTTTCGAGTAGTTTTTATTTAGTTCTCGGTTCATTCTGCAACACGTTCTGCCATTTTGTTTTTCTCTCCTCACGGTATATGAGCTGATAGCCTAGTAGTAAAGTAGCCAATCAGAGCATGCGATTGCTCATATCCAGTGACTGTGGATAGAAATATATTAAGTGTGTGAGAAAATTCTCATACCATAATATAAATGTTTACATTTCTGACTATATTGCTAACCGAAAACTAGTCATAATACTTACACATAGATATCATCCCTTTCCATTATACTGCTCAGGTTCTCATTGGTGGCAAAGATTCGATGGAACCGGTGGTTGTAGATATCTGTGACAATCATCTAAACAGCAACAGCAAAACAAATAAGTTCACTGCAGTAACACTTCCCTAATATGTGCGGTGTGGGACTGATTTTCGTGCGCTTTTTGGTGGGACTGTGGCAGCTACACCACTGGAATGACATCCTGACGACCTTTTGGTGGACTTTTTTTTTTCTCCCCCCCCAATTGTAAAGCGACATTGGGTATGAGAAAGGCGCTATATACCTTTAACTGATTATTATATTATTAATGACCAAGACTTTGTGAAACGGTGATCGTTTACCTTTTCTGCGGGTACTCCGGACAGAGCCGAAAGAGAACCACAGAGGTCCGAGATGTAGCCGACTTTGGGTACCGTCAGCTTATACTGTAAAATGAAGAAATGTATAGTAGAACATTACAGTGGACATTCAAGGACTCTTCTTTGGCAGCCTGTTTAGATTTTCACTTATAACAGAGGAATAAATCGATTAATAGCATATCAACTCACCTATCCTTCAATAAAACCACCCGAGTAGATTTTAGGTGTGCTCAGTCCTGAGGTTGTGACTAATGTACAGTGTTTGCACTGTACCACGTGGTACTGTTTGGTGGAAAAGCACTATTATTTACCTGTGTGGGTTTGGTGAGGGGGTCCAGCCGCACCAAGTAGACCTCCAGCGTACGCTCCTTCTTCATGGGTAAAGGAAGCGTTAAGTAACAGAACGGATCAAATGTCACAGAGATCTTTGAACACACAGGGCAGACCAACGTAGACTTAAAGAGCCCATGAAAAATATCCACGATAATGGAGTCGTTCCTCTTGATGTGGTTCTCCCAGGCCTCTTCAGCTACTACCTGACAAGTGAACACTTCGATTCAGTGCAAGCAGAACTAATGTGTGCATAATAACTACAAGGCACTTAACACGATGGTATAAAAACCATAACAGCTACCATTTGACACATTAAATAAAAATATCAAGGTTCGGTCTTGTAAAAAGGGCGATAAAAGAAAAATTCTTATATTTTCATAATTTAAAAAACACCATGTACGGCACTAACGGACAACACGTATAATCTGAATTACTTATACTTGTAAGAATCAAGTAATTCTAATTTGAGAAGGAACCCTTTAAAAATATATAAAAGCCTGACAAAGTTTACAAATTTAATGGATTATTTGAGCACATTTTGATGTGAATTAGTCACGCTCTATTAAAGCTTCAGGGCATAGGATTTTTTTCTCATATATATTTATTAAAAAAAACACGAGCTGAGTCAGGAACGAATTATTCTCCAATATGATATTAAGCTGCTGTGAGACACCTTAACAATAAGGAAAAAATAATTCACAGTCAGCACTGGATCAGGAGCGTCCGTTCAAAACTGGTAGCACATACAGTATGTACGCGTACATCATGTGCCAGATACATCAGACGTCATCTTGCCATCAAACGCAATCGTGCCCAGCCACACATGAAAAACCATGGCAGCTGATCAGGAGAGAACACGAGAGAGTGTGTGATATTTTAACCAAAGTGAACAAGAGCCTGTGAGTGAAAAAAGTCTGAAATATAGGAAGCGTATTTCAGGACTGATGGAATTTTTTGCTGCATTGTTGATGCATTTATCTGTTCTCTGTATCTGATGAAGTTTTATTAAAGGTGTTGTTTTTTTTTTTTTTCCTCCCTTTTATAACTGATTACATCTTCAGTAACTGCAAAAAAAACCCCACCTATTTGTACTTTAAACTGGTAGGCATGTTGTGTAAATCAAATGGTGCTAACCCCCCAAAAATCCATTTTAATTCCAGCTTGTAATGCGGCAAAACACCGAGGGGGATGAATACTTTTGCAAGATACCGTACGTCATTAGTTTTGAAAGCGAGTGCAGTTATATGCAGTGAAAACCTCAAGTCATAATTCTGAGAAGAATTTATTGCACAGAAACACACAGGCTGTGTGAGATACCTTGTCTGGTCTTCCATCAGCATCTTTAAGCTGGATGTAGGGCTTCTTCCTGATACGGTTCAAGTCCTCGTGCAAGCCATCGAGAAGAAAGGCCAGCAGTTCGTGCGAGTCCTGTTGCTGATACCCTGAGAACTGAGGGGCAAAGCGCCCTACTTGGGTCTAAACACACAAACCGAACACGATTTGCTTTAGGACGCGCTAAAGCTTGCAAATGGTTATTTTACATGACACAAAATCCAACCCTTTTTTTTTTCCTCCCTATTACTGCCGACTTTTATCTGTAAACTAATTTTGTTTAGTATAACATTCTGACAAGGTCTCATACATGCAAGATTCTAATGTACATACATTCTCATACATGTAAGATTAGGACATGGATTAAAGCAAAAAATAAATCATCTGACTGAAAAAAAAAAAAAAGCTCCATGTCGTTGGCCCCTACCACGTCAGCGATGCGTCAAATTTTAAACGCCATATTGTCCATTATCCCCTAGACCCCTACTTACAGTATATTTACATAATTTTAACAATGACTAAAGCTAAGGAAAGACTTTACCATTGTCATTACTGGCTATAAATGATGAAACATCAAGTTTTCAGCGCAAAGTGCAAATTTATTTCAACAATACTTTAGTAATGCACAA
>JANZLB010000014.1:22734641-22749426 GCA_026167865.1 Notarius quadriscutis
GCCGGCCACGGGGCTCGAACCCGGACCTTCTTGCTGTGAGGCGACAGCGCTAACCACTACACCACCGTGCCGCCCAAAGTGCCATTAGGAACATAAAAATTATGCTCCCTAGCGTTAATGTAACACGAGTAATTTTCCTTTCTTTCACTCAAACTACAGAATGCAAACTTTTATAGTTGACTGTAAAAGTAACTACACCTCACATTCTGTAATCCAAACCTCACACGAAGTTGCAATAGGAAAAAACATGTTATCTGCTTATTTTCTAAAGTCTTAATAGAGAACATGATATATATTTTTTTGCAGAAAACAAAAGCAACTAGTCCACCTTTTTGCACTTACTCCCAAAATTCAATGACAGGAGACGTAGCATTAGCAGGCACTGTGATGTTGACCGAATCATTCTTCTTATGGAATTCCACACAAGTGTCTTTCAAAGAAAAAGAAAACACACACACACACACACACACAAGTAATTACCCAGCATGCCATGCACTGTAATTATCTATACTCGAAAGACTAATAAGTATGGCGGTTTTTATAGTCATGTTATATTTCTCACCGAGATTCCAAACATTTTGACACGAGGACCATGGCAGCTCCCAGGAAAACGAGTAGTAGAAGTAAAAAATGGCCCACGCCAGAACAATAATGTAGTAGAAATTCAATAAGGATACAATGATCTGTGTGCCATAACCTAGACCTGTGTAGAACATTGTGAGAGAGGAAGTAATCAGGAAAGATAAAATGGACATTTGACTCCATAGGGGAGAACAAGATGGAAGAAATTACTTCAATCTTTGTCTGATACTCTTCTTTATAAAACAGAATAGACAAATGTTTTACCCTCAAAGAGAGGACTGATCTTTCTCCAGCAAGTGATGCCTCCTTCACTAGTGTACTGGCCTAAAGCTGTCTCCAAGGTGAACAAGGGGATCCCACAAGTGAACAGGAAAATCAGATATGGGATGAGAAAGGCACCTGCAAATTTCATGGAGGAACACGACATATTTGTATTGTACAGCAAAACAAGCAGCAGATGGAACAAACAATAGGGTCAAATTGAAGCTACGTTCGTAACTCTAAATACACTCATTGGCCACTTTATTAGGAATACCTGCATACTTAACAGTTATTCTACGAAATCGAATCGTATGAGTTGATAGCCGACGAGGCACGTAGCGCTGAGTTAGCTTTAAGCCATGTACGACGAGATTGAGTGGAATAACTGTTTTATCCTATTCACATTCACTGGATTTTGAGAAACAGAGCATTTTTATTTTTCGCAAATTCAACAAATAAAAACTTTATACAAAACGTCTGATAAAATCATTTCTGCTTAGGCAGACTTCTTAAACACCTATCGATGGCTGCATGAATCAACTTGAGTGTTGTTATTTTGTAGAAAGTGCCGTCTTGCGGTCGTGCTGAGGTATAGAACAGCTTTAGACATTTATTTAATTCTTCCTTGGACATTTCAGTGATGTAATTTTCAAACCTTTTTGAGCTTTTGAACCAGTCAAAAAATTCCACAAATCTTAATGCTTCAAGCTGAAGAATGTAAATAAACCGGCGAAATGACAAGCAATTTGTGAAAAATGCTATCATATAAAAGATATGTTCTTACCATCAAATACGTTCATTCCATATTTTGTTGCTTTTTTCTATGTTTTGGGGTTTTGTTTTCAAGTAGAGTTTTTATTTCATCCTCGGTTGGTTCAGTAACGCCCCGCCATTTTGTTTTTCTCTACTCATGGTTGTGTAGCCAATCAGAGTGCACGATTGCTCATATCCAGTGAATGTGGATAGAATAAATGCAATTATCCTAATCGGCCAATAATATGAAAGCAGCACGATGCACAATATCCTGCAGAAGAAAAGATTCAGTTTCAGCATCGCATCAAAGAGAATGGAAGAAAACATGATCTCAGTGACTTTGATCATGGAATGGTTGTTTGTGTCAGATCAGACAAGCATCTCAGAATGTAACCCAAACTTAAAGGCAGATGGCCTACAGCAGCAGAACAAAAACATCATGTTCCAGTTCGATTAACCAAGAACAGAAATCTAAGACGACTGCAGGCACAGACTCACCAACTGAAGAATCGGAAGAGACCGATCTTGCATAATAGATGGTGAGCATATATTTAGTAGCTGGAATGACAGGGAAAGTGGTTGTTTTAAGGGGGTTGGATTTCAAAGACCCCCCAAAACAGTCACATCTGACAGCTGCCTGAAGGAAACAGAGTTGGGATTCCAAACAACTGCTGTCATTCTGACCTTTGAACTGTAACCTTTAAGATCTCCTCAATGCTAACACAACCTTCAAACCTGTTATAGATTTTTTGATATAGTCGTGCAGAATGAGAAGTCTTTGGCAACCTGAGAGAACCTACAGGTCCAAGATGAAACATCTCATTTACAGTTTAACAGTCAACCTCTGGCTTCTGAGAAAACAAACACCCTCACCTCCTCCATTCTTGTAGCACAAGTACGGGAATCGCCACATGTTGCCTAGACCAATGATAGAACCAGCTACAGATAGCACAAATTCCAGTTTGTTGCTCCATTGTCCTCTTTCTTGGATCTTCTGCTCGTCGTCTTCATACCTGATCGCATTTGCCTGGCTTGTGTTGGCTGTATCTTTTAAGCATTTGAAATTGGTAAGACATGTTACTGAATATCTCATTCAAGGAGGCAAAAAGTAAAATCAGTCATAAAAAGCAGAGATTCAGTGATGATAATAAAAATATTATATTTCTCTGGTCTCTGATTTGGCAGGTGCCTTTACAATAAAAAGTTCACTCGAACACGCAATGCGTCTCATTTTGTGTGTCAAAGGTTCATCATAAGAATGAATTTAAAACCTTTAGAATCATATCATACTGTGATTCCTTCTGAAGAGAAATGATCACATCCACATCTTTACAAATAATTTCGCCACAACCACCGTCATACGTTCCTATACAAATAGAAGCTTAGATTTGTGCAGCTCTACAACTTACCCTTCATTGCACCAAAGCACAAGTGCAGCAAGTTAAATTCAAGTGTCCAGTCCGGTTGTTACTATAGAAAGAAAAAGCGGGTGAAGGTTTGAGTGCGTAATCCAACCTCATCTGATCTGCTACCTCCCACTAAAACACCACGACCACCCCCTTACTCAGACACAGATATATATATATATATATATATATATATATAGACACACACACACACACACACACACTCCGGATTGTTTTTATGACCCTACACTAATGACTACAAGGGCACACAGCATGGCCATTGAATAAAAAAACATATTTGTAATAATGAAGTATTTAAAAGATCCAAAAAATGCTCATGCTTTCAGAAAATTTTTAATTATGCACTCTCAAGCTCCTGCAGGCTTTCAGTGTAAGCCTCACGGATGAGGATTTAACATAAAATTGAACTACTATTTGCACATTCTGATCCAAGTCCACTTATTCAAGATCAGTGACCTTACGCCAACCCTTTTCAACCTGCACATACGTCGTTTACATCGATATAAATGATTAATGTAATAAGCATGTAATGATTCACCCAACCCATGATTCGATTAATATTTTTGAAAAAAAAATTGAAATTAATAAAAAATGCAACATTTATTTGCCTATTCTTTATTAAGTTAAATATTCCTTTTGTTAAATAAAAAAAACAGCTTTTGTTTCATTTTCTTAATAACCAATAATTATAATTATTTGGTCACATTTGTAAAATATAACCTATAAACTAAAATATTCCTTTTATTAAAAAGGAAAACTTTAACAAATAGGCCTTTTCGTAATAAACTTCTATGAACATTTCCTCCATTTTTCTTCTTTTCTTTTGCCAGTCTGTAAAAAGAGAACTCTGATTTTTGATTTCCAAAATCACACAAAAGCTCTTTCCCATTCAAAAAAAAAAAAAAAGTGTGTGTTTTGGCAGCATTAGAGCTGTGTTACTTCTACCTACAGTGTCACATGTATTCCTATTACTGTATTGCTGTCCAAATGATGCAATTACAGCTCACATAATCTGAGATTACACAGCCTGATAATCACAATTTTTATTTCATTGACTCAAATAGTCATACATTTATTGTCCCATGATATGACATGCCTAGTATGCAAGTATATAACTATATAAACATTAAATACATACATAAGAATCCAGGAAGTAAATGCAGTGTACTAATTGTAAAGAGTGGTTGTAGTAAGAAAAATCAGGCGTTTTCAGAGAAAGATGACGTTGTAAACTCAGCTGATGAAGAAATGTTCTGCTTCTCTGAAAACTTTGAACTATGCCCAATATATAAATCACAGATTTAAAAAACCAACCCCCCCCCCAAAAAAAAAAACTATTACTGTATATTATAGATATTCTTGACTTTGTCACTGCTGTTATTTGTTGCCTTTTTGTCTGCCTGGTTTACTTTTGACTCTTGTTTATTATTATTATTATTATTATTATTAATGTTTTTATTTTTATTGTTCATAAATTATTAGGTGGTAACCATGACAATATCGTAAATCATATTCACTCATTCTCCATTGGATAGAGTGACATAATACACATAGGATAAGCAATATAATAATATTGCATGCCATCAAACCAAATGAATGAAACCCGCTAGAAGGTAATAGAAAGTGTTTTTATTCCATTAAAAAAAAAAAAAAAAAAAAGGGGTCCTGCATGTATAATAATTCCCGATATTTCACTCCCAGTGCTTTTCCACTGACTAGATGCATGTTGTCAAAATGGCGAACCGGTTCAGAATTAAAACACTTTTGTGGCCGTGTCCATATAATATAAAGAACATTACACGGTGGCACAAAGCTATGAAGCTGATCTTCATATCTTGTTGAAAATATTTTCACTTGTTCGCTTTGCTCACTCGTGATCTATACATTCACCACTCAATCGTAAACTTCATATCTTCGAGCCAACGTGTAATATCCTGTACCATTGCACACAGCAATTCACAAGCCTCTAAAAACATGCATTTTAAAACATTTGCTTCCACAAAGAAATGCACAAAAACCACCACAAGACCTAGATTTGTTTCACTAGGAATTGTTTTAATAAAGTTGAGCAACAAAAACATACACATTGACTTATTAATTCTTTAAAATCTATTTACATCATAAATATTTTACCTACATACATCCATTTTAAACTAGTCCTACATATTTGCAGGGTAACTCATTTATGCGGCAACCAAATAGCTTAATAATCCTCCTAAAGGCTGTTAATTATGGGATATCTGGAGCAAACCAGTAATGCATTGTAGGATACTTCTTGTAATGCATGATGATTCATTTAAGCAAATTAAAACAGAGCTGTGCAAACGCAGTCTGGTCCAGCTGAAGCAAACTACAGCCAATGTGCGTATGATGAGAGAAGACGCAGTAGTCTTAGGCTTAGAGCTGAGCTCTACGGTCTAACAGTTTACAGACAAAAAAAAAGGGGGAAAAGAAAAAAGAAAAACCCAGAAGTGAAGATTGATGTCTGGTGGAACAATGGAAATCTCCAGCGTACCATATTTCATCATTTCCTCTTTAAATATCCATGTTTATTGTATAGCCCATGCACAGGATCCTTAAATGGATTCACCTTCAAAAAAAAAAAAAAGTGGATCAGATCTTTTTATTCATGCATTACCCTCATCCTTCTTGCTGATGGATTGCAAATCTTGAATTGTCCAAAATCAGTCAGTTCTGAGTCTCAGCAATCAATCATAGATGATACATGGAGCATCAATCTGCTTTCCGCTTCCCAGATAAACAAAGAAGAGGAGGCTGAAGTGGAGGAGCAACAGCAGTTGTAGGTTGTACGCGTGTGTGTGTGTATGTACGTGTGTGTGTGTGTGTGTGCGCGTGCTAGCTGCCCTCCTGAACCTCTGCTTGGTACAGGGGGGAGAGAGTCTGTGTGCTACACATGGCTGACGTCATCACCACAGTCTCTATGCCCACTTTGACTCCCATCACTCCGCCGGCCTTACGTGAACAAGCCGAGCAAATGTAGTCTTCGTTCTCGGCCATCTCGCATGATACACCCACACACACCTGATGGAACCACTCGTCACATCCTCCATCACACTGAACCCAGTCCACCTGAGAGGAAAGAAGAGAGTCATATTAGAAAATATATTTTAAAAAAAAAGTGCATTAATTCTTATTATACCATAGAATTTTTAAAAGGTGTGGATGAATTTTGGACAGCGCCACATCTGACAGGAGTTATACAATTTTGATATCAGTTTATTGTTCTTTTTTTGGGGGGGCTTTTTTCACCTTTTTTATTGGATAGGACAGTGTAGAGACAGGAAACGAGCAGGAGAGAGAGACGGGGAGGGATCGGGAAATGACCTCGGGTCAGAATCGAACCTGGGTCCCCGGATTTTTTATGGTATGGCACCTTATCCAACTGAGCCATGACGTCCCTGGCATCTAGGCTTTTAAAAGACTTCATTTGTGCGTTGGTTGTCCATGAAATTTGTAGAACGAGACAGTTCACAATATCAGGGTATTCAACTGCTGGCAATGAGGTTAAATCATGTGTATAATTGGATGGCTTTAACATATCGGGGTCAAAGCCACAAATTTAAACTTTTTGTCTGAATCTTGTCCTGGCAGAGGACTCCATAGAATCATATTTCGAGAAAGTCAGAGATGCATCACAGTTATTGTTCGCACGAGATGGCATTTTGGATTTGTATATCATCCAACATGGCGGCGGATACATGCATCACTATTTTGTCACTTGGTTGCGCACGAAGAATACAGTCTCAACTGTAACTCGGAGCAACTCTGTGTGGCTGCATTGCATTCTAGAGCTTGGAGTTCAGCATTTGCCATCTCCACTAACTCTACATTAATATGAAATTAAATGCAAAAAGGACGAGTGAGGAAAGAAGCTTTCGCTCTTTTGTTTTTAGGCTCGAATTATTAAACCTGACTGTTCTCACATGTTTGAGTTGCGCTGAATTTTTTCCCCTAGTAAACAGCATTGTACCTGCGCTAGTAACATCCCCCTAAGCTCTTGCTTAAAATACAACACGAACCAGCAAGTTAGTACCAAAATCATTCACATCTCACAGGTATTTCAATATACACAGATGTAATGTGTTTCAGAGTGGACTTTTTCTTTAATATGCACTCGTGCTCTACCGTCAAGTCTTTTTGCTTTGTTAGACTCTTTGAAGATGTGCTTCTCCTGTCCTGTTCTCTTTCAACACCACATGTAGGCCTCACATTGGATACACTGGACATTATCCAGTACACACACACACACACACACACATACTTGTTTTTCAAATATTTTTCCTCTTCAAAAACTATTTTCTAATCTTATTTCTTTTATTTTACCCCCCCCCTCTCTTATTTTATGCCTTCTGCTCCAGGGCATGTAAACGAACAACTTCACTCAGATTTGATTCCATGTAATTGTGCAGTCTTAAAATATTTATGTTGTGGTTTCGGCTTTATCGCAGCACCATCCCCAGAGCTGCGTGCTGGATTTGAGAGGTAAATATGGTGGTAGCTTTGGCAAGAACAAAGCAGTCTCTTGACAGGGGCTGCTCTTGTGAGGCAACACGGGATTTCCTAAAGTGCAAAAGGAACAGATCATTCATCATCGCAGTGAGGCAGGCAGTTATTGTCTGGTTTCAAGATGTTGAAGTCGCTTATGTTATTCAACATTAAAGTCGTGAAAGAGAAAGGCAAATCATTATGATGATGGAGTCTGATTCTGGCATGTTTGGAGTTGGTTAGTCACAAATTAGGGAATGATGTGTTCTGCAACTATTCCATTGGAATAAACTAAACCACTCCTGAACACACAAAGTGGATTTTTCAACTTGTATGCGCTGTTGGGTTCTCGCAATCAAATAAATAAAAAGCAATACACTTGAAATCTAACGAAGTAGTGAAACTGCTTGGACCATTCCATGTTTTTGTAGAAAGCCATTTTAACAACATACCTAAAGAGAGGCGGATATAGAAGAAAACTACATCTTCACTGTGCCCTGCACTTAACTGGATTAAACTCTGATTTAATGCTCTGAAGGTGCACTTGTCTGCACAATAGGTGCCTTGGTGAGGTCCATTTTGAGAAGCGGATAAAGTTGTCTACGTCAGAGAGTCCTGTGCTCGTGCCTGCTACAACTGTCATGCCAGCGTTTGTTTTGAATTAGATAAGACATGATGTGGCAGCCACAACAAGCTCTGTGGGCCATGTGTATTCCCCAGCTCTAATTGGCTTCATCATCACACCGATTGTCTGCTGACCAATAGTGCAGGTCACCAATTAACAAGCAGCGGAGACAAGCTAGCACCGAGCACAGCCGCCTGGAGATGATGGCATAATTAGTTATTTGTGTTTGCTTTTATGTTCCATCCAGCGGGGTGTCTTACATTGAAAGACATGCTGGTTTTAACCATGTTACAGCAGCCTGTAATTAGCACTTTCATTTTCACAAATTTCCCATTCATCTTCAGCACAGTGCACAGAGTATGAGAGCTGTAGCTGTAGAGCAGACGAAGTCTTATTTAGAAGTGAAGGATGGATAAACATAAATCTGGAACATTATTGGCAATTTTTATTTTTGTAATATCATAAATACTGTTTTTTTTTCTTTCTAACTCTGAATGCTTTGGCCACTAACAATGTAGTTTAATAGATTATGTGGAAAATGAAAAACACACAGGCCAGACCACATCCTGCAACTCATGTTACATTTTTTTTTCAAAGTTGTCCTTTCTGCGTAATGAAATAAAGTCTGTTTAATGTGCACCTAATGCATGGGCATGACTTTGTTTTGAAAAGTGCTGGGAACAACAACAATGATGACGATGATGATGATGCGAAAAGAAAAAAGCATTTCTGAAACCTTTTTTCTCACCGATGTCAGTTGTGTCTCACAGAAAAGATACACTTCCATTTAACTCACATTTAAATCCACGAAACAATGTAATAAGTAATCAGAAAATGACGGATGCTGTGGAAGCGTTCTATGGTTAACGTCACCTGCTTTGTGTCTTCACTGGGAGCCTGTTAGAAGAAAATAGAAAGCACACCAATTAAAACTGATTCTGCAGGCTGCTTTTATTTATTACAGCTACAGATGATCTAAAGCCTTATTTTATTTGTGTATTGCACACTGTCATTGCTGTATTTTTCTTAAAATGATTTCATGATAGTGAAATTCGGGATAACGTGATCATATTGCGGTGATGCAAACAGGAAAAATAACCTGCTAGAAATTTGCGCATGCCCTGTTCATTTACATATAAATTATAAAGGCATAAGCAAGTTTCTATTAGCTTTCTACTGCTGTCTGAATGTGAGAGTTTTATCACAGAGAGACGTTTTATTGCAAACGCCACCCTGAGTAACTAACACACACACACACACGTACGTCTTGGGCACCCTATTATTTTTTCTTGCTACAAACTTTGTTATAGGTTTTTATTTTATGACTTCTACATTGAGTCAGTACAAAAACAATTCAGATTTCCAAACACAGAAAAAATAAAAATTCCAGCACAAAATTAAATGTTTGTATGTCAGTAAAGAAAGCAGCATATTACATAAGAGACACTTTTCAGGAAAAAAAAAAACACTTAACGAAGGCTGCTGGGTTTTGCTGCAAAAATAAGAAGCAACTGTGACAGTAAAAGTCTCCATGCTCAATAAAACTTACAGCTCATTTCCTTATAAAACAGCACACTTTGTAGCCGAGACTATTTTTTGTTTTTAAAAGCAAATAGTCATAAGAACAAATACTGACTTTGTTTCATTTATTACTTTTTACTGATCTTTATAGTTTGTTTTCATGTAGAAACAATTAGTCTTTGCTCCACAGCATTTCTTTGCATGTGCCAAAGACTTTTGCACAGTGTACAAATAAATATATACACACAGTACCAGTCAAAAGTTTGGACACTCCTACTCATTTATAGATCTTTCTGTGTTTTGACTATTTTCTACATTGTAAAACAATACTGAAGACTTCAAAACTTTGAAATATGCTGTGTATATGGATGTACAACCCCAAAACAGAAAAAGTTGGGATGGGATGGAAAATGCAAATTAAAAAATAAAGCAGTGATTTCTCAATTTACTTTGACTTGTATTTCATTGCAGACTGTATGAACCCAAGATATTTCATGTTTTGTTTGGTCAGCTTCACTTCATTTCTTAATATACAGCCATTCCTGCATTTCAAGCCTTCAGCACATTCCAAAAAAAAAAAACTGGGACTGGGCAATTTAGGGTTAGTAATGAGGTAAAACAATTAAATGATGTGATTTGAAACAGGTGACATCAACAGGTGACGAATCATGATTTGGTACTAAATCCAGTTCCAGGAAAGGCCATGTCTTTGAGGAACAAAGATGGTTTGAAGATCTCCAGTTTGTCAACAAAAACAATGTTTCTCAAAGAAAGATACAAAGGGATTTGGATATTTCACTCTCTATGGTGCATAATATCATTAAACGATTGTGTAAAGGGCAAGGACACAAGCCTAAGTTGAACACCCATGATCTCCAATCTCTCAGACAGCATCAAGAACTGTAATTCATCTCATGGGCTTGGGATTACTTTGGCAAACCTTTATCAAGCACTACAATACAGAGTTACATCCATAAATGCCAGTTAAAACTTTACTGTGCAAAAAGGAAGCCTTATGTTAACTGTGTCCAGAAGCTCTGTCAACTTCTCTGGGCTTGGAGGCATCTGGGATGGACCATCACACAGTGGAAATGTGTATTGTGTTCAGATTAATCAGTATTCCAGGCCTTTTTGGAAGAAATGGATGCTGTGTGCTCCGAACCAAAGATGAAATGGACCATCCAGACTGTTGCCAGCAAGAGTCTGTCATGGTATAGGGTTGTGTCAGTGCCCTTGGCAAAGGTAACTTACACTTCTGTGATGGCATTAATGCAGAAAAGTACATTGAGCTTTTTGAGCAATATATGCTGCCTTCAAAACAAGACAATTTTCATGAATATTTCAACAAGACAATGCAAAACCACATCTGCACACATTACAAAGGCATGGCTATGGAAGAAGAGGGTGCCTGTCCCCAGTAGAGAATATGTGGAGAATTCTGAAATGAAAAATATGACAACGACAATCCCGTACTGTTGCACACCTTAATACCTGTTTGCAGGAAGAATGGGACAAAATAACACCTGAAAGGCTTCATCACTTGGTGTCTTCAGTGCCTAAACATCTTTTAAGTGTTGTGAGAAGGAATGGCATCATTATAAATTGGTAAATGTTTTATTGTCCCCATTTTTTAAAAATGTTTTGCAAGAATCAGACGTGAAATGTGTTTATTTTTGAAAAAAAAAAGAGGTAAAACAACAATGTTCTGTTATATTGTTTTGAGGGCAATATAGATCAAAGATTATTTACAAATAATCAGTTTTGAGTTTTAATTTCAATTTCACCATACTGTCCGAACATTTTCTGATTTGGGGTTGTAGAATCAGGCACAAATTTTTAAAATTAATTGAAATGAAGATAATTGTTTTTTTTTTTTTAATTACAGTCATGGTCCTGCATGAGTTGGAATAGCTTTGTATTGTACTAAAATGCAAAGCTTTATATTGTATAAAACTGTCTGAAATTATTTGTGCATAAGTGTGAACTCAATGCCAGAAAGTTTTAATGACTATATGCTCAGAGTCACAAAAGAGAAACCAAGTGATTCTACAGTATATTAGTACCCAAGACACTCCATACTGCTTTTTACCCAAGAAGCCACAAGCAATTCACAGAAGCAGATTCAGACTATTGCTACGAAGCTAGTGAAAGATTAGTGTAAGCAATGTGGCAACCACTAGGTCATGTTTGGATAAAACGGATATTTATGTGCAGTGTGGATTTACTTATGCATTTATGTTTTATTGTGCAATCCAAAGTCCAAAGGGTTGTGATGGATCTGGAGTCTTTCAGGGGAACACTGGGCATAAGGCAGGAATACACTCTGGATGGCATGCCAGTTAATCATAGGGCATCATGCACATACATTTACAGTTGGAGGCAATTTAGAGTCATCAATCTAATTACCAACATCTTTTATGTGAGGTGTGAAAAAATTAGCAAACCTGGAAAAAACCCATGCAGACACAGGATGAACTCAAGATTGAACCAGGGACTCAAGAGCTGTGCAGTGGTAATGCTACACACTGCACCACCTTGTCCCCACTGACTTTAAATGGAATTCACTCTTTTTAAACACTTGTCACCATCCCAATCTACCATGGGCAAAGCTAATGCTTGTCTTGATCATATTAAAAGAAAGATGGATATGATAATTTTTCCACTATAATCTAATATGTTTGGTTGTCATCTAAAATTGGTTGTCTAAATTAGTGTGTTTTTCATTTAGCAGCAGATTGAGCTGGTTGACAAATGTCCCACTTGTCCACACATTCACTAGGTCCTCTATGTATTTCTAGTTGCTCCTTTGGTTTAAAGCATCATGGTTAGACAGAAGGTTGGGTATACCACTTTTTGACCAACAGGGAATAGGTTCTTGAAACAGTTCCATTCAGGATTCTTTGAACCTTGGTGCCAGCTAGCGAATCAGCCCATATTTTCACCACTTTTGAGCAGAACCATTGTGGTATGTGTCATGAATGGAGGGCATTGCACAATGCACAACGGAAGTAAAAAGTAGTAGCAAGATATCAGAGCACATTGATTACCTGCAAGCTTTTGCTCTGTTGTTGCAGATATTTGCTTCCGGTCCATTTTTCTCAAGATGTATCCTTTTCCATTGCATTCCCCATTGGTGCACTCTGTTTCCTCTCCAAACTCATGACACACCCACTGATGTAATCACAGCTCGAATTATATTTGGTTCCAGCTGGAAACCCACTTGTCAAGTTCCAAACAAATTTATTTTTTGTTGAAATGCTCTGAAAGGTTCAAAATTTGGTGCATGAACCAGAACGGAATCTGTTACCTGTTGATGGAAAAGGGGTAACAGAGGACAGAATTTATACACACAGGAAGTTATGATTTATTTATTGCTTTATGTTCATTGACAAAAATCCTCAGTTCTGAGAAGACTAACCACAGTCTATCATTTTCTGCTTTGGTCAGTGGTCACATTTGAGGTTAGTTTCACTAAAGTAAGATACATCCATAATTTATTTCACTGAAACAAAAACAGGGTCTAGGTGATTGTTCTGCCTTGATATTTTGTATACTGACTATTGGAATTCTAACGACTACAAAAGATTCCTTTCTCCTACTTGAAGTTTGCTCGATGTATCTGAATTCATTATTTCCATGCTGCATATATTTAAAAGGGAAATCAGGTTTTGGCACAGCAATAAACACTCCATTAATTCAGGTTTCTTGGGTTCCAAGCTCAGTGCTGTGGCACTCCTCAAAATTACGGTATATAGTGTAACCATCTTGGAGGAGACAGTGAATTTGTATAAAGTGCAAAAAATGTTTCCAAGTCCATGTTTTCAATCCTGATGGAAAGCAAATCCATTTATCCAAAATACCAATGCATAAAAGAGTTTCTGTTGGTTCTTCACATGACAGAACAGGTTTTGGCCTTGCTCTTGTGGAGACATGACATTGAATCATGCTCAGGTCTACTGGGCATGTGTGAGGATCTCTTGGTGGCTCTGGAAGACTTGTGGCGCTTTACATTTTTGTTGCTCTTGTTGACGCAGGCCAAAGCAGCCACATGGAAAATGTCTCTCACACTGTTCTCTGACTGCAGCGCAGAGCACTCTATGTAAGGAGCTGAGATCTGCTTGGCCATGTTTGAACCCTGACAAAGAGAGAGAGAGAAAGAGAGAGAGAGACTAATTATGGATCAACATTAAGTTATTGCCATGCTGTTATTTCTGAAGTTTTTTTTTTTTTTACCTGATCGTATGTCAGTGGCAGCTCGTTGGAGAGCTGCACAAAGGTTGCCAGGTCTGTGCGCAGGTCTGACTTGCAACCAACCAACAGCATTTTAGTGTTGGGACAGAATTCCTCAATCTCACCTTTCCACTGCAAAGAAATTCAAAATAATTAGTAGAAAATGGAAATTGTCAAGTTTCAGCATTTCTTGTTAATATAGTTTAATTACTTGAATAGAACATTTTTTGGAGTCCAGATTGACATCTAAAGGTGCAATACAAGGTTTTGTAATAAACATTGGAATAAATGGTACAAATTATAGAGATCAAATCATTGTTGACTGTTGTAAGTGCAACATTATTCTTAAAACACAGTACAGAGGCATACAGTGTCTTGCAAAAGTATTCATCCTCTTTGGTGTTTGTCCTGTTTTGTCGCATTACAAGATGGAATTAAAATTGATTTTTTTTGGGGGGGTAGCACCATTTGATTTACACAATATACTTACAACTTTAAAGGTGGAAATTGTTGTTTTATCATGACAAAAACAATTATTAAGATGAAAAAACAGAAGTCTGGAGTGTGCATAAGTATTCACCCCCCAAAGTCAATAGTTTATAGAGCCACTTTTTGCTACAGTTACAGCTGCAAGTCTCTTGGAGTATGTCTCTATTAGCTTACCAAGACCAATCTCAAGTACTACAACTCTAAATTCAGCTGTTACATAACCACAAGATAGAATGCCTGTGAGGCATTATGTTTGAAAAACCAGAAACCATTTCAGACACCATGTCCATTCAAAAGGTTCATGTTGGCAATGTAGAGGTGGACAGTAACGAAGTACATTTACTTGAGTACTGTACTTAAGTAAACTTTTTGAGTATCTGTACTTTACTTG
>JANZLB010000014.1:23346814-23357033 GCA_026167865.1 Notarius quadriscutis
TTGAAGACATTTCTACAATGGACGATCTTGGGTTTTGTGAGCAATTCCAGCAAAAGATTAGTGTTGGATTTAAAAAAAAAAAAAAAAAACTATGCTGAATGATACTTTTTGTTCATGTCTACCAAAAACAAATTACATATCACAATACCTGCAGTATTTCAGAACAGTGTATCGTGATATCATTTATCATAATATCAATATTATATCATGTTACCCAGTCTTAGCTGATTTGTGAGTGCTGGATGCAACAAGTTAACTCCAAAAAGTACAGTACGTCCTCGATATTTGGTGATATTTTGCAAACACTTGCCTTGGATCTTCTCGGACATCAATCTAGTTCTTAGATAATAAGATGGTCCATAGGAGGTCACCAAGTTCTGGAGGGTCCAGGTCAGTTTGGTGCTCTCAATGCCGTTTCATACACTTTAGGACATTTAAAAGTTGCTGCTCACTTTGAAAAATGGTGCCAACTTTGAAGTCATCCAAAAAAAAAGAAAAGAAAAAAGACGGCTTGGGACCACCCAGACAAGTTCACCAAGGTCCAACATGAAGACCACACCAACAACCAGAGAGAAAAAGTGGAGCAAATGGAACATCATTGTCCTTTATATGTGGCTGGAGTGTCTGGAAAACTTCAAAAAAAATCCCTATTGCGGTGTAACTCAAGCCCAGCAGAACACTCTGACAGAAATCGGTGAGATGAAACGACCACTTTGTGAATACGTGTCCAAACACAGGAGGGCAAATTCCTCACGTCAAACCATAGCAGTTTATCTTCATGTAGAGGACGAGACACACTCCTTCAAGGACAATAAACACTGCATACACGGAGGTTATTCAGTTCCAAAGAGGAGTAGAAGAGGTCATCTGTGTAAATCTGGAACATACCGTGCTTGAACAAAGGGTGAGGAGCTGATACACCACTTATTATCTCAGTACAATGGCATCATTCAGCTCTCCACACCGGTTTACACCTCCAGGCCCTGAATGTCATGTGGTCTTACCAAGTGTCATGACATCAGTGGTGTGAATGACACTTGGTGGAATTTCCCAGCATTCAGCATGACTGATGAAGCTCAAGTGGAGAAAGGGCTTTGAGATTATACACTACACATCCAGACACTGTGAATTATTGCTCTCATTGTTTTTTTTTTACCCTTTGAGTACAGGAAAGATGAGCCTGAGGAAAAAATACTACTTTCTGTCACTTTACACTCTGTACTTAACTCAGGCCGTCTCTCGCTTTGTCTGTCTGTGTGTACCCTCCTCTTCATCCTTGACTCTAATGTCTCTTTGTCCTGTGTTGTCTCCGATCTCATCCTTCCTTTTCCTCCACCCAGACCACACACACATCCTGAGACTCCACACTCCATTACTTTCTCTAACAAAAGCTGTCAGCTCTGAAAGTGCCATGTATTCCATCCTGTCACTCAGCTGTTTCTCTTGCCCTTCGTCTGAGTAAACATGTCTACTCACCCACAGCAAAACCAGCTCATCTATGCAGCTAATGAAGTTTGGGGGAGAAAAAAAAAAAACAATAAGGGCTGTCACATTTCAGAAGATGTAAGGTAAGTCCTCACTGCTAACCCAAGGACATTTGAGAAATCCCGAATATCATAAAATTACTTTTTATGTCAGATGTCGACTTGTTTAAGGATTAAGGGCCGTGGTGAAGGCGCTTTGGATACAGTGCACCTTAGGACTGTTCCTAGTAGTGCCACCTTTGCTGATCTGATCTAAAGGGAGACATCAGACAAAGAGCAAAGCTTGAAAAGCCCCCCAGTGAAAGGTACAAAAAAGACTAAGTGTACCTTGCACGGATTTGGGTTACTGAGATTTGACCCCTGGAGCCAGGAAAGGAGTGGTATTCTTCAGTCCAGCATTTGATCACAGGTCCTCCCACATAAGCCAAAGACAAGGCTCAGAATGGCTCAATGGAGATGTGGAGATCTTATAGGCTTATATGAGGCGCAATTTCATTTCAGACCCTTGAAAAAGGTTGTGAGTACAATCTGCAGAAAGTAGGTTCCTTTGCAGGGATGTTGGATTTACTCTCGTGATCGCATTGGAGCTTGACAATTCTGGAGATCCTCAGAGTAGAACCATTGCTTCTGTGAATCGAGAGCAGACAGTTGAGGTGCTTTGACCCTCTTACAAGATCCCTGCAATTGCTAGAATTGTACATCATGTCAAATATTCTGGGGACGACCCAGGACCCACTGGAGAGATAATATCTCACAGTTGGATTAGGACAGTCTGGGGATCCCCAAGGAAAAGCTTGAATCTGTGGCTGGGGATCGTGAAATCTGGGATGACCTCACCAGCCTGCTGCTACCACGATCTTGCAAAAGGAAAAAGAACAAATGAATAAACTCCATTGGCCCAAAGACATGCCACCAGATACTGTCTTAAAAAAAAAAAAAAAACAGGTCAGGAGCATCTCACACATGTGTTTTCCATCTGTTTAAAGTATGAGAAGGAGTGGGATTGGATTAGTTCTTGTAAATAGTTAATAGTGGTAGTATTAGATAATGCTAAATAAGGAGGTGCAAGGAGAAGTCCTGCATATGTGGGTTTCCACCAGTGAACTGTAAATGAGCTGCCCTTTTACAAGTCTAGCTTTTAGTTAAACATTTACATGAGAGGATGGAATGAATAGAAAAGGCTGATATACAATTTGCCCACGGGCAAATGTTTTAGAGAAGCTCTGAAAGCTTTTGACTACCCAAAGTGGGCCTTTGTTTAAACATCAACAAGAGGAACAGATGAAGAATTTGAGAGAAAAATAACAGAGCAAACTAGTCAACATTGTTATCCCTGGTGTGGCAGGACTGCCTGGGAGACTGAACGGATCAGACACCAAGTCCAAGACTTCGGAAAGATTATTCATGTTTTTGTTTTTTGGTGTGAAATAAAACCAAGGTTTGGAAACCACAGTTATGATAGTTACGACAGTTGCATAATGTAACAGTTAAAACTATATTCCTCAACCACAGGACCACTCGAAAACCATGAGAATGTCCTGCTCATGAGTGCAACAACCACAGTTATTATAGGATACCATGAAGCCCCATCTAAAACATCTACAAACCATAATTACCATGATATACCACCATAGTATATACGGAAGAAATCACACTGTGATAACATATTAGAATATATTATACAGGCACAAGTGTTTTACTGAGAAATACGTCACTCCATCCGGGACATTGAGTAACTTATTTTCACACCTGAGGAAATCAATGAATTGTTTGGATAAATTTGGGGACTTTTTGTTTGTGAATGTGTCGATATAATAAAAAGAAAATTGCATGTTGGCTTGAAGATATGAAATTTATCTTCTCATGTTGAAAAACTTGCATTTTTCATAAGAAATACATCGTGGATCTGAGTGACATTGTTTAAATAATATTGTCTGGCTTCTTTTCATGGTCTATCAGATATATTCCATTCAGCTAGCATGATACTGAACGAATCGAAGACGAGTAGCTGAATGGAATATATCTGATAGACCACAAAAAAAGCCAGACAATATTATTATTATTATTATTATTATTAGACATTCCTTTCATATCAGCATTCTCGAAGGCCAACACTAGCTTACCCGTGACTAGGTGCTGTTAGCGTGGCAGTCTAATTACCTTCCAGATGGTGTAGTGTTAGCAAAGGCCAATGCTAGCACAGTCAAGCCGAATATTATTATTATTTTCCCTGTGCAATTTACTTTGTTACTTTTAAAATCAGCATCGACAGCTACACACAACAGAATGATCTGGCAACCAAAATTCTCTCAAAATCTTCTGTTTTAACAAAGCAAAACTAACAGCCATGTTTGTTTACAAATTATCACAGTTGCTCGCTAACATGGAAGTTTTACATCTCTGACGTGTGACGTCGTGTTGTCTTGAAACGTGCAATATTGTTACAATATTGCACGCTCATTCTCCATTGGGTAAAGTGGTGTAATACACGTAGGATAAGCGATATGCTAACAATATTGCACGCTATCAATAAACCCACTAGAAGGGAATAGAACATGTTTTTATTCCATCGAAAAAGTGGCTCATATGTATAATAATTAACAATTATTCCACGAAATTGAGTCGTACATGAGCTGATAGCCGACGAGGCACGTAGCACCAAGTTGTCTATAAGTCGTGGACAATGAGATTGAGTGGAATAACTGTTTTATTCTATCCACATTCACTGGATTTTGAGAAACAGAGCATTTTTATTTTTTGCAAATTCGATAAACAAAAACTTTATACAAAACTTCCAACAAAATAATGCTTAGAATGTAAACAAACCGGCGAAATGACAGGAACAATTTGTGAAAAATGCAATAATAATATTAATTCTTGATAAATTTTTAAAAAAGATACGTTCTTATCATCAAATACTTTCATTCCATATTTTGTTGCTTTTTGTGGGGTTTTGTTTTCGAGTAGTTTTAATTCCATCCTCGGTTGGTTCGGCAACACGCTTTGCCATTTTCTTCTTCTTTCGGGTTTTTTGGTGGTTGGTAAACCAGCTTAAAGGTGCATTACCACCAGTCACTGGGCTGGAGTGTGGAACAAGAGATACTGGGGGGGAAACTATATTCTCTTAGCTATTTCTGTTTCTTTTAAATACTTGATAACAAAGCTGCCATTTTGTTTTTCTCTACTCACGGTATATGAGCTGATATCCTAACAGTAGAGTAGCCTATCAGAGTGTGCGATCGCTCATATCCAGTGAATGTGGATAGAATAATTGCAATTATGTCATTTTCAACAAGGACACATCTCTTTTTATGTGAATAAATCTCAAATATTGGAAAATTAATGTCAAATGTAGTCAAATATCAGCAACATCATTGTGGGTAAATAAATAAAAACACACTTTAAACAATGTAGAATGGGAGTGCGTTTAAGAATCAATATTTTATTTTACCCAATCCTCCTATTGAAACTAACAGATCAAATCATTAGATCAAAGCTCAAATCAAAGCAACATAAAAAGAAATCTGATTTGAGCGATAGAGCTTATAATCCAGACAATAAGGCTGTGGGTGGATCTGAAAATGAATGTTTGGCAGAACACTCGGATGCTTGTGGTACAGAATGTCGCTTTCTGTTTTTCCTGATGCTCTTAGAAAAATAGTTTACCAAATTTGCACATATAGTTTATGTCCAAATGGAAAACTAAGTGTAATTACAGCAACCCTTGAGGAGATTTGGCTAAGGATGACCTTGAGCTATGATTTCTGGAGTAGTATATCAGACACTGGATGCAGTCTGTTTTTATGTGACACCTGAGGAGGAATAGGATTGTAAGAGAGAGAGAGAGAGAGAGAGAGTGTGTGTGTGTGTGTGTGTTACCTGAGGTAGCACAGTGGGCGACTGCCCTGCCAGCCGATGCAGAGAGCTGACCTGAGGCACCTTGATGGGCACTGCTGTGAGTGTTCCCAGCATCTGTGATGGAGGAGAGATGTGCCATGCTAAGACTTTCTGTAGTTTCTTAAAAACAAAATGGATGATGCTTTGAGTACTTGTATTAAAGGTTGACACATCCAAGATGGTGCCATCCCATGGAGACACACTACAAGTTGCTCACTCTTTTCATGTTTTTGTTGATTTACCAAGGGTACTTCAAAAAGTTCTTAGCCTCACCCAGAAAACATCAAGATTGTTCTTGCATTATTTTTCTACATCGTCTCCTTTAACTTCAATGCACTTGGTCCACCAATGTTCCAGCTTTGCAATCCCTTTGTGGAAGAAGGTCACATCTTGAGCCTCCAGATCCTCCTCAACAGCATGGATGAGTTCATCATCACTCTGAAAATAGTGACCACGCAAGTGGGATTTCATTTTGGGAAACAGATAGAAGTCAGATAGTGCCAGGTTGGGTGAGTAAAGTACATGGGGCAACGGTTCAAAGCCACATTTGGCTGCTTCTACCCCTGTCACCTGTGCTGTGTGGACGGGTGCATTATCCTGGAGTAACAGTCTGCCAGCTCGAAGGTTTCCTCTCCTTTTTTCTTTGATTGCTTCTTTCATTTGAGTTTTTGTGGACAGTGATATAAGACTTTCTAGTACACAGTTATGCCCCAAAATGGAAGTTACACCCCTTGTTTCCGGGTGAGGCCGAAAACTTTTTGAAGTACCCTCATATCGTGCCTTTTTACATGGTATGTGTTGTTTTGTCATTTATGACCATCAGACTATGCTGAGCATTAGAAATAATGTTCCAAGCACCCTCGATTTTTTTCGAGCATTCAAGATATTGTTCAGAATGCCACAAACAGAAGCTGCCAGAAGATGAGCCATTGAAGCAGCATCCTGACCACACTGCAACAGCATCCTGCTTGGCCTCCCATCCCCACCATCTTGCTGGCCATCCTCCAGTCCATGGAGAACAAACTGGACGAACTTCACTGTCCTTTGGGCTTATAAAGGGACTTGCATGAGTGAACTGCGCTGTGCTTCAGTAGGATCTGGTTAAGCCTCAACACCCTGGACATTACCCTACAACCCCAGGGCTTTACTGTGCACTGTTTGGAAAGCAACATGGTGGTTACCAGCAAGACAAATGGAGGCAGCATGCCTCATCAACAACTCCTGGTGCACAAACTTGGAAATGGTTTCCCACTCCTGCTCGCCAGTGTTTGAGTTCCTGACTGGTCACTGGATGAGCTGTCCACCATATTTGTAAACAAGAGTCAGCACCTGGAATCAATCTCCATCATAGCAGGAGACTTCAACCACTGCAGCCTTTGGAATATTGTCCTCAAATACCACCAGCATGTCAGTTGCCCCACCAGGGGCAACCAGACTCTCGACTACTAATGCACCACAGTTAACCGTGGCTACAAGTCCATCCCACAGTCGCACTTCAGCAAGTTGGACCACTTGTCTGTGCTGCTGCTTTCTGTTTACAAGCAGAAATTGCACAGTCGGCGGTTAGGACTGTACAGTTCTTGACCCCGGGGCATGAATCCAGGCTGTCTGGATTCAACAGACTGGCCTATCTTCAGGGATTTTTCTGGGAGTCTGTCTGTGTATGTGGATTCGATAACAGACTATGTCAGGTTCTGCATGGACGGGGGGGGGTGCGTGCGCATGCCTTCCCGGACTGTCTGCTCCTACCCCAACCAGAAGCCATTGGTGAACAGCGTTGGTCTCTGGAGCCTGAGGGAAAGGAACAATGCATGCTTCCACAACATCGTAGTCCTCTACAAACATTCCAGGTACATGCTACGGAGGGCAATTAAAGAGGAAAAGAAACCGTATGGCTTAGATGATGACCTTGGCAGTCGTGATGTGGAATGCACTACATGCAATCACGGACTACAGATTTGTTCCTACTGTGCTCAAGAAAACCCCACTAAGTTCCTGGATGAGCTGAATAATTTCTATGCTCAGTTCAAATCTTGAGGCTCAGACACAGAGACGGTGTTTCCAGCAAACAGAGCTGACGTGAGTAAAATTTTAAAAAGGATTAAAACACAAAGCTGCCAGCCCTGAGGGCATCATATCAGGTGTCCTGAAAGTCTGCTCCACCAAGCTGTCCTAGGCGCACACTGACATCTTAAACCTGTCCCTGTCTCTGTGCACAGTACCATTGTGCTTTCAAAAAAGTACAACTGTGCCAGTGCCAAAGAAATCCACCGTTTCCTGCCTAAATGACTACCGCCTGATCGCCCTTACCCTGATCAGTGGAGTGTATAGAAAAACTGACCATGTCCTTCATTCATTGTGACATCTCTATTATCCTAGACCCACTTCAGTTTGCGTACGGGTGCAATAGATCTGAGGATGATGAAACTTGGAGACCTCAATCTAAACAGCTCCATCTGCAGCTAGGTGCTTGCTCTGCCTTTTTTTTTTTTAAACTAACAGGCCCCCAGATTGTGAAAATCGGCAAAAGGTGGTCATCAACACTGGTGTCCCACAAAGCTACTGCCTCAACCTGCTGCTATACTCTCCCCTATTCACCCACAACTGTTTAGCCAGGCATGAGGGCAACAACATCAAGTTTGCAGATGATGCCACCACGATTCACCTCATCAGCAATGATGATGAGAGTGTACCTGCAGGAGGGAGGTAAAAGATATGACTGTATGGTACAAGAACAACAACCTGTCCCTGGATGTTGATGAGACCAAAGATTCCTCATCAACCACAGGAAGAGCAGAGGCCATCATACCCCACTCACCATCCATGGTTCACCCACTGAAACAGTCAGCAGCTTTCATGGATCCTCAAGAAGGCTCAGCAGGATCTGTTCTTCTTGAGAAGCTTTGGTGTGGGGGGGAGCTAGCACCCTGATACTATCAAGAGTATCCTAACAGGTTGCATCATGGTGTGGCTGGGAAACCTGACTGCCCAGGACCTCAAAATGCTGCAAAAGACTATTAAGACTGCATCCAAAATCACTGGAACTGAATACCCTCAGCTCCGATTAATTTACTCCACCCAGTGTGGGAGAAGGGCTGAGCCCATCATTATGGATGCCAACCACTCTGCCCATGCCCTCTTCACGCTCCTGCCATCCAGTAAATGCTAGCTCGGCATCACCCCCCGGACCACCCACTTCAATAACAGCTTCTTCCCAAATGCCATCAGATTGCTTAACAGCCACTGACCTTATGCTTCCAAATGCAAACATATGCACATAAACGCACATCAGCATCTTGTACACCATTCCATTACACACCATTGTGCAATATATTATTATTATTATTATTATTATTATTATTATTATTACGCTGCCAACTATTGTATTTAAATAATTGGCTGGCATTGAGTGGTATATCCAGATATACTCCATTCAGCTAGCATGATACTGAACAAGTCAAAGACGAGTTCAGTATCATGCTAGCTGAATGGAATATATCTGATATGCCACGAACAAAACAGCTTTTATTATTATTATAATTATAATACATTCCTTTTAGGTGTTCAACGCATCTTTCCCTTTCAAAATTCTCTCAATCTTCCATATTTAACGAAGCAAACTTGGGGCCATGTTTGTTTACAAATCGTTCACTAGCACGTTAGTTTTACGTCTCCAATGTGTGACGTCATGTTGTCTTGACAACCACGCAATATCGTAAACCATATTCAGTGCTCATTCTCCACTGGGTAGAGTGACGTAATGCACGTAGGACAAGCGATACGCTACCAATATCGCATGCTATTGAACCAAATGAATGAAACCTGCTAGAAGGGAATAGAATACATGTTTTTATTCCATCGAAAAAGTGTCCTGTATGGCTAATAATCACCGATATTCACTGAGCCTGAGGTGGATAATTATTAAATATAGCTTGTTATTCTGGGATGTAGCCCAGTTTGTGTACTGTTTTATTAGTGGAGAGAAACATGATCTAAACACAGGGATGACAATTTTCCATGGATCCGTGAATTTTTACCCAAATGGGTCGTTCTTGTGAAACGTCCAAATCCGAGGAGAAAATTTTAGGGGGGCAGGGTGAGGTTCAAGTTTTGCCGAGTCCTTCTCAGTGTAGAAGTGAAGCGTGGAACATTCGGAGCAAATCACTTCTTTCCGTAACTGGAAAATCTCTTGAAAGCTATAAATTTTGCAAAATGTACAGCGATTGGCTGACCCAAACTATTGTTCGATTTTTGAACCAATCAGCAGTCTCGATACATAGATATTGCTATTGCAAATGTCGGATCGATAGACCACTGCAGATTTTTAACAATGCTAAAGATGCTTCTTTGGGCACATCGCTGAGAAGCACCATACTAAATGGAGAAAAGAGAGCTCAAACAGCCCACCTACAGCGACAGAAAAGAAAAGCAATTGAAAGACTAACAGCACTGGCAGCAAAGAGACAGAAACTTCAATAACTAAGACAAAAGCAAGAGTGTCCAGCTTGTTCTCAGAGCAAGCAGAAACTCATATTTTACATTTTTGTGTTGTGTTTGTGCCAAGTGACTTGTAATTAGAACTATTGATATGAACACAGTTGGACGTAGCATGTTGTCCTGAAGTTTTCTCAACCAAGATGCATTTCAATCAAATACGCTTCACCTCCGAGGCAGTAGCCACAAAGATGCATTTGATCGTGTGCTTTCAGAAATACTTAGAGGAAGATGATTGAATATGGAAATATTTCTATCATTTTGGAAATAAGGGGCGGCACGGTGGTGTAGTGGTTAGCGCTGTCGCCTCACAGCAAGAAGGTCCGGGTTCGAGCCCCGTGGCC
>JANZLB010000014.1:24073793-24085332 GCA_026167865.1 Notarius quadriscutis
TCCCTTGGGATTTTTCCAGATGCGTTTTGTTATTTTATTTTTTTCTGCTGTAGACAGATGGCCTTGTGCAAAATTACTTTTCTGGATGAGTGTGTAAAGGGACATACTTTCATATAAAAAAACCTGAACTTGGTCCAGAATATGCACTTTAAGATTTCACAACCTTATATAAGTAGTACATGTGAGGACTATGCTTCTATCAATACTAAATAATCATCTAATATGTGAGCTGATAAGAATTATTGGAAGTAATTAGTTAATTGATAGATTACACAGCAAAGTTTCAGCCTGGTTAGCCCTACTTTGTATATACTTTAAAAAAAAAAATAAAAAAGAAGGCTGCATTAAACATTTGAAATAGACATTTTTTATTGAAAATTGGAATTCTGAAAATTTTAAAACAAAGAAAGTAAATCTTCAACATACTGAATATATAAGGTTCAAGATTCTGTGCTATTTCCAGGTCCATATTTAAGCGAAAGCGAATTTTGCATATTGACCATATTAACTACTATGTATAAACAGTTAGATTTTTGTCATGTTGCATCTCTTCTGTTGAAGCATGTGTTCAGAGAACACTGCAAGAGATTTGATCTAAAATGGGCCATAAGTTTTCTGCAATAACTTTGTGGAGTCCATGCCAGCGTTCACTTACACGTGTGCAAAAACGTCCCATGTTATGAAACGGTTATAACATGCAAAATCAAGCCCTGCAAATATAAACTTTTTTTTATAACATAAAATGCATAGTGTTAAAAAGTCTGTTATTATCAATAGTATTGAGTATGGTGGTCCTACACGGCTTGAAAGAGGATGCTGATATTCATCATATATAAGTTTATATGCATAAGGGAAATGTGAACTTTTTATCTGAAACTGGAGGATAATATAGAAATTCAATAGGAAAGTTGACATGAATGCAGTCCCAATAGGAACCTAAACATGAATACGAGCTACACAACTCTGATGTAGGTCAAAATAATGGAACGGGAACAAAATCAAAACTAGAATGATAGAATATAAAACGCTTTATACAGCATAAACTACAATATACACAATACATTCTAAACACTATGGATTGTGCTGGAGAAATGAATTGTCCTAGAGAAAAGAATAGAATGTTTTGTTGAAACACAATGTGTTTTTCATAATTCATAATATGCTTCTGTTCATTCATACTTACTGTACGATCCCATATAGAATGTGTATGACATTATAAATCACAAGTAGAATTCATACAAGTGTTACAGATATGCTGGATGGTCTTTTAGTACTGTATGTACAAATTTTTGTTGAATTGTCAACTAACTTAATCAAGACAGACCTACATATTTACATATCATCCATCCATCCATTATACTGCTTATCCATCAGGGTTGCAGGTGAGCTGGAGGAAATCCCAGCTGACTTTAGGTGAGAGCCACATACACAATCAGTTCCATTTTTTTTGTGACAACATATAAAAATGAATAAAAATTCAAACATGAAGGAAAGAATAAATATACTGGTGTTTGTAAATATGAAACAAAAAGGTGATTTTACACCCAATCACGTTCTCTTCATGTCTTATATACATTGTCAGCAGAACATGCAGGTTAAGAGTTCAATCCTGAAGGTCTTGCCTTCCATGCCTTACCTCACACTTGTCCACCACAGGCTGAGACACACAGTCAGAGCTGTTTCCTGATGTAATGCTTCTGTGAGTCTCTGCATGCCTCGAACCCTCTCTGCCAATGTGGGACTGGTTGCCATGGCGTCCACTGTTATACTGGTTGCTGTGGGTGGGGATCTTGGGTGGCTGACTGAGCTCTTTTCTGAGCACTCGGTTTTCCTCTTCCACCTCCCGTACCCGTAGTTCCAAGGCCAGCGTCGAAGACTGATGCTCCAGTGGTGACAGAGGCAGTGGCTTCACTGAGGGCAAGGAAAAAAAAAAAGGTATTCATTTTGCAGTTTGTATTTTTTTAAATGTCTTTTTCAAACTATTTAAATCATATAATTTTAAAGACATGTTAGATGAACAGTGATTTACAGTATTGTTATTCAGTGCATCTCTGTCGTTAAAGTCTCCTGTTTATGTTTTTCTGAACTAGAAATCATCTCCACATTCAGCCAGAAGAGAACTGATCAACTCTACTCTTTCTCTTTTAAATGCAAATCACAAGGTATGTGGAGTTAGAACTGACTGAGTAGGTACAGTTGGTTGATGTTTCTATATAGAACATTTAAGGGTTCCAAAAGAGGCACAAACAAAGGAATGATGAAGAAGAAGAAGAAGCCTTTATTTGTCACATGCACACTCTGCATTTAACCCATATGAAGCAGTGAACACACACAAGTGAGCGCTGAGCACACACACATACCCAGAGCAGTGGGCAGCTATGCTACAGCACCCGGGGAGCAGTTGGGAGTTAGGTGCCTTGCTCAAGGGCACTTCAGCCCAAGGCCACCCCATGTTAACCTAAACGCATGTCTTTAAACTGTGGAGGAAACCAGAGCACCTGGAGGAAACCCACGCAGACACGGGGAGAACATACAAACTCCACACAGAAAGGCCCCCATCAGCTACTGCTCAAACCCAGAACCGTCTCGCTGTGAGGCGACAGCGCTAACCACTACACCACCATGCCGCCCTATGCTTGAACATTTTGTACAATGTAAATCATATCAAAGTATTTAAAAATTTTTCAAAGAACAGTCTTCATGCTCCAGCAATGAACCATAAAATTCACTCGCACTGCAATGGTAAATAAAAGCCAGAGGACTCATGTTCTTGTCTTTCACTTTTACACCAAAACACCCACACACACACTATTGCATTCGTACAGCAGCAAAGTAAATTGGGGTGTAAGCTGTTATTGCTCTTATTGATCATGGTCAGAAGACAGATAGCTTTACTGGTGGCATCATCACTCTTTTCAGCACTAAATCCTGTGTGTAGCCTTCCTCAGGGACTGAACAGAGTGTACAGAATATAGAAAAAAAAAAAGGAGACTATGGCTAAAGCCATTTAATACTCCAAGAACATTTTCAATAAACTCCTAATCTACTATTCTTTAGCCTGAGGAATGCCTAAATAAAGGTCTCCTTTTCAGCCTTCCCTCGTGGAAAGTCTTAATACATACTGTAGAGGAGATTGCAGAATTGCGAGGAAATATGAAGTTTATCTTTGAGTGGTGAACATATTCACAAGTGAGCAAAGCGAACAAGTGGAAATTTTTTCAACATGAGAAGATAAACTTCATATCTTTGTGCCACCGTGGAATGTTCTTTATATTATATGGACACATCCACAAAAAATAAGCAAGTTAATCAAAAGAATTTTAATCTTGAACCAGTTTGCCATTTTGACAATGTGCATCTAGCCAGCGGAAAAACACTGGGAGTGACGTCATCGGAGTGAAATATCAGGAAATATGTCACTCAGATCCGCGATGTATTTTGCATGAAAAATGCGAGTTTTGCAGCATGAGAATATAAACTTCATATCTTCAAACCAACATGTGATTTTTTTTATTATATAGATATATTCACAAATAAAAAGTGCCCTAATTTATCAAAACAATTCATTGATTTCCTCATGAGTGATATATAGAGATTTATGTCACGATTTTGGTTCTCCATGTCCTGGATGTAGCACGTATGAAGAATACTAGTGTCATATTTCCCAGTAAAACACTCGTGTCCATATAATATACTTAGATACTGTATGTAAGCAGCATAACAGCGTATCAAGAGGCTGCTTTGGCTGTAATGTAAAGTCTAAATTAGATCCATTTACAAATCTGACACCAGAGATCATCTGGGTAGGATAGAGCCATTAAATGAACTAAAATGAACTAAAAGTCCTCTCACTGGGCGAATGCATGCTGATAAGTGACATGTGATTGATTTTTGTGTCTCCTTCTTTTCTGGTTGAGCTTGTACTCAAGGCAGTTAAGGGTTTTAGAGTAGTACTAATAATACTCATAGTCCCTTTAGTCAACAGAGTGGACGATTCATTCTGAACAGCTCTTACCCACTTGGCCTCGGACACCCACTTTTAATTAAAAACAGATTACTGTTGGTTTGGGTTTTTTTGATGCACACAATTAATTTCACATCACAATGAGAGAGGAAGAATTATAACCGAGGCCATGTCGTGAGAGGTGAAATGGATGCAGTAGTAAATTGCTTTGGAGCAATGCGTTGGCTAAATGATCCTTGTCCGTTATCACTTTTAGAGGCTCTAATCAAGTTGCTGAAGGATTGAGTCTGTGGCTTATGTCCAGTCACAGTGAAGTGTGTTATCATGCATACATACATAAGTGTAAGTTGGGGTATAATGCGATGTCAGTATCTGTAGTTGTATCTGTATGCTCAAACTATTCATATCTGGGTCTTTTGCATTCAGACTTAAAATGGAAGGGGGCATGGTCTATACCACAGTGCGTCTGTCTATCTATCTATCTATCTATCTATCTATCTATCTATCTATCTATCTATCTATCTATCTATCTATCTATCTATCTATCTAAACCTTTGTTAGTTGTGTGACTTCATAAAGTTGTTATTATTATTATTATCTCATCTCATTATCTCTAGCCGCTTTATCCTTATTATTATTATTATTATTATTATTATTATTATTATTATTATTGCATAGAAGCAATACAACATTCCTGTTCTAAAAATAGTCTTTAGGCTTTACACATAAGGAGAGAGGATATAATTAGTCCCTGCTTGTGTGTACTGCTGCATCGACTCTCCTCATTTAAATGTCAGCAAATTCTCCTGATGCAACACACCTACATGACACTGAATGTTTTTTTTTAAACCAAATTTAATCTGTACTTGGAGGTTTCCCCATAACCTCACCTGTCTTGTAAGCAGCTGAAGCAAATAATGGGTCGAGCTGAGGAACAAAAACACAAACTATGCGACTGTTTTCTCGGTTTCTGTTTGCTGGAAGAAAACGATTCGAGGCATGCTCCTTATTTTTGCTCTTATTGCACTGCAATGCCGTTATGTGAGTAGGTGACGACAAATTTGCCAGGAATTCAAGATCATTATATTGTGGTGTGAACTTGAAATAAACCTATCAGACACGACATGTTTCAAATTCCAAAACTCTGCTATTTGTTCGGGTTTTACTTTTGTACCTGTAAAGCTGTGGGATGAAGAGCTTTAATAAAAAGGAGCATGACCTGAGAAACTTATATTACAATAACGTGCTATGGACCGAAGCATTTGTAATTAAAGCTAGTTAATGAATCGATCCAACTCACATTTCATACAATGAAACTAAAGAAAGGGCTTCAGTTTGAACAAAGATAGGAATTGTGAATATTGTTTAATTTTTGTGTCAATATTAACAAAAACAGGAGCAGTTATTATTGTTAACTAATATATATGGTATTAATAAAAACAATATTTACATATGTGGTATTTTCATACACTGAGAATGCAACTCCATAGTGCTTCACATTTCATACGCAAAAAGCAAAACAACTAATATGCCTTAATAAAAAAAAAATAATTTAAATCCTGTCACTGGTTATGTTAAAACATCAACGGACGTCAGTGTCATGGAAGATGACTCTTTTTGGCGAGCCTTTCATTCTCTGGGAAAATCGAGTGCTTTCTGGCTTCCTCATCCCAGAAGGTTCATAATTGTTCTGCACTCTGGAAGACCAAGCAGTCGGAAATGCAAGAGATGGAAATGCTTCTTGATTTTTACAATCCAAACTTGGCTTCATGGTCAGACATCATTACAGATCTGAACAGTGTTGTCCAGAGCTGACGATGTTTTATGGGCCTCGTTGTTGCTAGCGAAGGGTCACTTTGGTTGAATCCATCTAGCATGAACGACACAGAAGATAATCTTCACGATTTTCCCTTCCAACGTAAAGATTTGCAAACCAACACCCCATTCATTGTTGACTACACTGCTCAAGGAACTTGATACCAAAACTTCAACATAAGTTTAAGAAGGAAAGGAAGAAGGAAATCCAACCGCCAGCTACGAATCCACATCAAACATAATCTTAGCTGTGATTTGATTCCATACATTGATGTATTTCCTTCTCAAACAGGAAGTCAGAATGACATTGTACTGAACTGCTTAACTGACCTCCACAACAGCAAAGAACTTTCAACATACATGACACCTCCACCCACCCTCCACTTAACCAACCAGACAGTAGTTTACTGAACTACCTAAATATAGAGAACAGTGAAGAGATTAGTGAGAAGCTTTTACTGACTCTTACTAATGGAGAAGGTTCTTCTGATGGTGTATAGAAAGGTAGAATTCTCACTCAGTCACAGGAAGCAACATGTTCCAGCATTGAGGAGTCCAAAGTTGGTAAAACATCTCCAAAAAAGTACCTTTCACGTAACCACTACCTCATACAAACTCTTTCCTCTTTAAAACAAATCAACTCCAAACATGATTCTGGGTTCAAGCCCAGTGGCCGACAGGGGCCTTTCTGTGTGGAGTTTGCATGTTCTCCCTGTATCTGCATGGGTTTCCTCTGGGTGCTCCAGTTTCATCCCACAGTCCAAAGACATGCAGTTAGGCTAACTGGCTACTCTAAATTGTCCACTGATCAAGCTTGGAGAAAGATGGGCTCTGCCAAGTTTAAATGCCCTAAACACACCAATGATGGACTGTTAAAATGTCATGAGTAGTGCCTCTATGGCCTTGCTGGCTATGGGATGAAGAAGAAGAAGACCTCCAAACATTTTTGTTCTCGTCCCAGAGATGGACAGGAAAAGTGTCCAGGAAGACACATGGATGAACCATGTTTATAGTTAACAAGCTGGTACTGTGAAGCAAGATACACCTCTAGGGGTGGAGCAAGTATGTTTATAGGAAGAGCTTAATTGGACAATGACAGAGTTTTGATGAGATGTGAATTATCAAAACTTTGATAGTTTTCCTGGAAGCGAGATTCAATAAAATTAAAATGAGAATGTCTCTAAAACTTGAACTTTATGGCCAACCAGGGTCTTTCTGTGTGGAGTTTTCATGTTCTCCTCATGCCTGTGTGTGTTTCCTCTGGGTGCTCCAGTTTCCTCCACCAGTCCAAGAGATATGCGGATTAGTTCAACTGGCTACTCCAAACTCCCCCATATGTGTGAATGTGAGTGTGATGGTTTTTCATCTTGGTGTAGCCCTGTGATAGATTGGTGGCCTGTCCAGGTTGAACCCCACCTCTCACCCGGAGTCAGCTGGGATTGGCACCACCTTCCCCCCTTCCCCCATGATCCTGATGGATAAGTGCTATAGATGATGGATGGATGGATATCTCCAAAACTATTTTTGTTTTATTGGCTCAGCCAACCTGTCTGTATGTGTATGTTTAATCGAGTTCAAGCGTGTTTAAGAATGTAAAATGGTCATTGGTGTGCCAGCCTCAGGTAGCGATTTCACAGTTGCGGTGTGGTGTCACTGTGTACTGACTATATAAGCACCATGTTACATAACTTCAGTTTGTGATGTAATCCTCCACGGCTGAGTGGTTTTGCTGTCCATGAAAGGAGCAGCTTTTCCAACGTTGGTTTGAATACTGGCATTGACATAAAAGGCTGAGCTCAGACCTGCACAGGGCTCTAGTTTTTAGATATAGTGTCATATTCGTGTCCATAACACCATGGAACAGTTACAAAAAGCTCTGAAACACCATTTTGATTTCAAGCCATGAGCAGAGCCACCAAAAGCACAGGCCAGCCAAACCTACTATAAAAAAGGAAACCGACTTTTCCTCCTCACTTCATATCCTTCTGGGTCCAGGTCACCTCCATCTTTTGCCAAGAGAACACTGTGCTTTATAAAGCTCATTGTTCCATCTATTTCAGCCCAGTAGCATTGTTTCTTTTTTTTTTTTTGAAGATGTGTGCTGAAAAGAATTCCATGGCTTTTAGCTGAATATGAAGGTTATGCATGAATAGAGAAGCATTAAGCTTTAAAAATAGTTATAAGGGCTTAAAAACACCTACAGAACCTCAGAGACAGGCAGCTGCAGGCAGCACTGAAGAATTCTAGCACATAAATGTTGAAATGTTGAAAATGTGGCAAAACAAACACACTGACCCTGTCATCGGGAGATCGCAAGTTCAAATCCCATCAATGCCATAGCTAATCGAAGCCAGAAGCCAAGGGTGCAAAATTAGCCTTGCTGTCTGGATGGGAGAGGCATACAAGCTCTCCTTTGTCAAGCACAGATCAAACAAGCCAATCTTGGTTGTCTGTGAGCTCATGTATGCAGAAGAGGGTAGATAGCACTTTCCTGTATAACACAGTTGGCTGGATTCGTGTGTCTCAGAGGAAGCATGTGTTAGCCTGCACACTTCCCAGTGGATAGTTAGCGTATGAAGGTACTTCAAAAAGTTCTTGACCTCACCCAGAAACAAGGGGCGTAACTCCTATTTTGGGGCATAACTGGATACTATAAAGCCTTAAACCCTCATTGTCCACAAAACTCAACTGAAAGAAGCAATCAAAGAAAAAAGGAGAGGAAAGAACTCTTCGAGCTGGCATGATGTTGCTCCAGGACAACATGCCCATCCACACAGCACAGGTGGCAGGGGCAGAAGCAGCCAAATATAGCTTTGAACTGTTGCCCCATGCAACTCACCTGACCTGGCACCATTTGACTTCTATCTGTTTACTAAACTGAAATCCCACTTGCATGGTGTGGTTGTCATTTTCAGAGTCCTGATGAAGTCATCCATGCTGTTGAGGAGGATCTGGAGGCTCAAGATGTGACCTTCTTCTGTGAGGGGATCGTGAAGCTTGAACATTGGTGGACCAAGTGCATTGAAGTTAAAACAGACCATGTTGAAAAATAATACAAGAACCATCTTTCTCCTGTGATGTTTTCTGGGTGAGGACGAGAACCTTTTGAAGTACCTTCATGTGATTGGGAGGGAATTGGCAGGTGACCAAATTGGTCTTAAAATTGGTAAAGAATTATTGACATTCACTCGCAGAATGTCCCAGAAGCTTCAATACACATTCATGAGAAACATAGCCTGCTCCAGGCATTCCCAGACAGTATTAAGTAATGAAAAGTCAGTATCATGGCTAGGATTTTCAGATTCCATGCCATTCCCCAGCAGTGTCCTGGCTTGTTGAGCTTCACTACACATCATGTTTGCTTTTTTCTTCCTCTACAGCCATTTCCAGCAAAGCTCAAATCTTCAGAGGCTCTGAGCTTCCTCTCTAGAGTCTGCTCAGGCTCAAATCATTGAAAGTGATTACCCTCAGCTGTCATATTGATTTTTAAGATTTATTAGAGGTAGGTTCGCTCACACATGTGCCTGGCCTCTCTGTTCGCCTGTAACTAGTCATTTGTTAAAAGCTCGTTCTTTGACAGGCCTCATCCACCAGCCTTTCTGTAGCCTGCACTTGCTTCTCCCAGCCTCTGACCTTCACAGTTGGGGCATATTACTTGACATAAAGCACCTGGCAGCAAATAGAGATCAAAAGCATAGCTGGGCAAAGAGATTCCAAGTCATCCCAAGAAAAGGTATCAAAAATACTGAGGCAAGAAAGCAAAAAAAAAAATCTCCTCTGGCAGGCAAAAGCTGGGGCCATGGAGACTCGTCAGCTGTAAATGCTGAAATTTCAGCTACAGCTCGCTGGCTTCCAGTTCGCCTGCCAGGACTTGGCAGGTCTGGGAAGGAGGCAGGATCAGATGAGAACTTCTACAAGGATCAGCATGACCATTGAGGGAGGTCAGCGTTGGGATGCCTGCTGTTTGGCTGCTGACAGCTTCACTTCAGCCAACGCAGACGATGCAGCTGGCGCAGCACAGGGTTCTACACACGGGTCCAGCCCTTGTTGTCTGCAGGGGGTCAGATATGAGTTGACAGCTTCCATTACTGGGATTAGTGTTGATCCAGTGACGGGTAAAGTGCAGCAGTGGAGATTACATGCTGTTTGTTTTATGAATGTCGAGAACAATTACCAACAATGCCATATGCCCTTGATAAGAAAATGGTTGTCTGGGCATTTTGCTTAATGCTAACTATAACCATTACACCGAAACATGCAAATGTGTTTTAATTACTTTTTTTTTTTTAGTTTCAGACTATTCACTTGGATGAAGATCCATCTCCTGGCTTCCACTCCTCAATTACACCCTAATTCTATCTAATTATCAGAGCTTGTTAGTCATTTATTTGGCAATACATCAATCTTACAGCGAGTTCTGTGGTTGAGCGGCATCATCCCATCATATCTGCACTCTTCTTCGTGGCATCTCTCTTATTTCACTTCCTCTCTCCTGTGCTCTTTATTTGTATGGTCACAAAAAGAGTGAACGTCTCCTTGACATTTATTAACCCTCTGGCGTCTGAGGGTATTTTCTGGCATTCTAATGATTTTGGCATGCTCTGATTTTGTTGTCAATTTCAACAAATCTAAGCAGTATTTTCAATGTCATATGACATTTTTTGTATTCAGCACAAGTTCAGCTACAATAATATCTATGTAGTATGTATGCCATGATTGTACTTTTTTTAAAAATAACAGATAAATGAAGATGTTGTAAAAAGCAGTTTTAGAACTGTGTCAGAATGTGTGAAAAAAAACATTACCTTACCAATTATGACAAACCATTTTGGTCACTTGTGGTGATACTGTTTAGTCTTAGGAATGTATCAAGCACAAAAACATAAATTGCTCCATTGAGTTGGACAATTAACTGGCCATCAAAAAACGTATGTCCTACTGTTTTGGGATAAATGGTTGGGAGTGGGAAGGGTATTCAATGAGAAGTGTAAAAAAATTCCATTCAATGAGAAGTGTGAAAATCCCTCCCACTGCTATCTCTTAATCCCATCAGATTAACTCAATCCCATTAGGCCAAGTCACAATGGGTAATTTTTTTTTTTTTACACATTCTAACACAGTTCTAAAACTGCTTTTTACAATATCTTCATTTATCTGGTATTTGACTCTATTCAGTGTGTCTTGAAATTAATTCTTGTACTATTGTACTCAGTTCAGAGCCACAACCAAATCTGTTATTCTGTAACACAATTACTCTATAATTTTGCTCCATTCCAACTCCAAATTTTACTCTTTAAGCTCAAAATAGAGCAAAATTAACTATTTTTGAGGAAAATATTTTTAACTCTGGAAAAACTGCTCAGTCATTTTTCCTGTGTATGTACTACAGCACACACAAATGAACTGATATGCTTATAATAAATAGAATAAATATTTACACTTACTCGAGTTGATCTTTGGCTGGATCAAGTCAAAGTTAAAAAAAGTCACTGCTCATCATCAGTGTTGCAGTTCTCAAGATTTAATTGAATCGCTGTCCTGAATCATGAAATGAATCATGAATTGAATCACTGTCCTGAATCATCCAAAGCATATAAAATCCACCTGCCATCTCGCAACACGTTTTACCTCCAAATAGCCTGAACAATGTCTGACAGATTTTATCCTGTTTATGGTGGGTGTTCCCACTGCGAAAGAATCAGAATCAGAATCACTTTTATTGCCAGGTATATGTGGACATACACGAGGAATTTGACTCCA
>JANZLB010000014.1:24505309-24516786 GCA_026167865.1 Notarius quadriscutis
AAAAAAAAAAGTTGTAGCACAAAATAGAAAGGGTCTACATGGTCCTAACTGGTACTTTTAGAAACAGAAAAGGTTGTAGTTTTTATGAGCAACTTGGTTTTGGAGGTTAACCCTAACAAATTCCTGGCTGCTGCATGTTTGCTGCACAGAATGCATATGGCGCAACGCGTCACCCGCTTCTGCTGGCTCCAGCACTGAAAGTGAAAGTGCCCAACACAAGCTTGACACTTACTGTGCGGTGAGCTCTTTGGGATGGCACTTCTGACTTTTGTTTCCAGATCGTAGGAACTGCTCTGTGTACCAAACGTTGCTCAAATCCTTCTATGTGAATTTGGCTCACCAATTTCTTTTTCAAAATGTATGGAGCAGACACCAAACCATCCTGTCAGCTTGAAGTTATCTCTCTTTGTTCATAAAAATCGAACCCATTCATTCCTTAAGTGTCCTGCTGACTTTGGGCTATAATGGATCGAAACATGAAAATTAATTATTAAAATATTAATTTTAGACATTTAACTATTTAACATGTCTTGTTTTATAAGGTATAATTTCCAGGGGTGATGTCATTTTCGTAAGACTAGCACTTGGTGTCCTGCAAGTCCGAATGTACTAGCAACAATAGGTATGGTGTACACTCCCCCATATTTCCTGGGCGGTTTAAACTCAAAAGTGATTTATATTCAGATTATTTTTTAAAGTGTAGAAAAAAAAAAAAAGCATTTATAGGTTTGCCATAACAACTGTAATGTTGTAAAATCAGTTATTAGGTATTTTTTATAGCCAAATTAATCACGTTTTTAGACCATTTTAACATCTGTAAACTTGGCATGCATTACAATACAATAGGCTACAATATAATGGTGTGTTAATACTGAGTCTGGTTGCTGAAAGCACCACCACTGCACTGCTTCTGTGCTTTAAATTAATACCCAAAGTCAGTACATGATGTTGGTCATGGTGTATACAGTATTAACGTAATGTTCTTGTGTACACACAGGAAGCTTTTTTTTTTTCCCTGCTGCTGTGTATCACATTTACAGAATGAACATTTGAGTCAAAAGCACACACAAGGTAGGATAATGTGGAGATCAACAGCAAAGTGAAGCTGATTTACAAACTGGTGAGAATGAGTTGAGGCAAATATCCTGCACAGACTCCCTCAGAATAAGGACACGTGACGCTTCTCAAATTCTGTGGTTTTCTGTAGTTGCTGTGCACAACCACTCTGAAGTTCACTTGGCTAACTACTGAGTAACTACTACAAGTAACTGCTAGCCAATTGTACTCCAGTAGGTGGGATTTGCACTTCAGTCAATTATTTAAACTTTTAGCCACTTGCTTACAAAGACTGCCTGTTTGTGTGTGACATTATTCTCAAAGTTTTCTGTTATCCAAAGAATCTACAAATACATCGGTCAATAAACATGATCTGAAATGTTTCATCTTATCAAGGAGGGTGAAGGATTTATCTGGTACAGAATTCTCTAATTTAATCTGGGGAAAAACAAATGGGTATCTGTATAAACTTTGGTACAGTGCATGCAAACCGTATTCAAGCAGTAATATAAATACAATTTTACAAGGTTAGGTGAACATTTTAATCCGTGTGTTTGGACTCGCAGCAGCTGGGGAATGTGGCTTTTGCGTTTGGCTGACATTCTGTTCGCATCTGGACTGTATTGCGCTCTCTACTAAGCTGCTTCATCACTGTGTGGGCCCTGGTTTGGGGTGTGGGTGGATGTTTGTGTGTGTGTGTGCGTGCCCAGTGTATGTTTGCTTAGTTAGTCGTACTGATTGGGAGACGTAAGCTGGTATGCAGGCACAGCATCCCTCTTTTCTCCTTTTATTAGTGATTTGTGTGTGTCTGTTTTATCAGGACTGGTCCATAGACTTAAATCGGACACTGACTCGCAGAGAAAAAAAGAAGCCAAGTGATGAAGTAACACTTACAGGCATCAGTCAAACAGGAGAACGAGCAGCCAAGACCAATAACAGGTAACTTCCTCATTTAGAGGATCTCTCTGCCGTGCAGTCTCTGCATCCATACTCAGAATTACAAGAGTGAATGAATGGCTGTGTTTACACAGTGTGTGTAGATTTAATTCAGAGTTTAAAACGCCCAAAGTACCGTATCCTATTTAGAGCTACATAACTCTAGAATCAGGCCTTAAAGGAAAATTTCGATTTTTTTTTTTTTTAAATTAAAACAATAAAGGTGTTAGATAATGCATACCCAAGCTGTTTTTTATGCAGTTTAATCCAATTTTCCCAAGAGGAGTAATGTCAAAAATAGAATTGTTTACTTTTCCATTTCTTTTATTTTAAAGGCTTAGTGCACCAGGAGGTGGAAACAGCAGCACTTTTTCTTCTTTTGGCCAGTTGGTGCATAATCCCTGCTTCTTAAAATTAGATATCTAAAAGCAAATCTTGTACACATTTTAAGCTTAATTTGCAAATGCCTACCTGAATTATTTAGCAAGATGGGAAAACACTGATCACATATTGAGTTGAGAAATGCTATGAGTATTTCTTTAATTATCCTCCTTCACCTTTAACATCACACTTAACTCGTTTGCAGTGTAAGAGTAAACCTTTAAAAAGATGGCTGAATGGGATGTTTAGTGTACGTTTAAAATACCTGTATATGAAGATCACTTCTGTCTGCTTTTTTTTCATTGTGTGTGTGTGTGTGTGTGTGTGTGTGTGTGTGTGTGTGTGTGTGTGTGTGTGTGTACACAGAGGGAGTTACCTATAAGAATGTGAAGTATTTCAGGAGTGCTTAACCTTTATCTAACTTAGTAGGCTGAGATTGGACTTGGGCCTCATCCATACACACACGAATATTTTTGAACAGAGTTTTTACCTCTGTTTATTTAAAAAAAAAAAAATCCCATCCACAGTATGTTTTTGAAATTATCTCTGTCCACAAGAAAACCCATAAATGATTTTAAAATCGCTCACATGCCAGTTATCATGTGTGTGCGTGTGTGTGTGTTCGTTCCTGAGGAAAGACGTGCAAGTAATTTCACTGTGCTTTGGTGCACGTGACAAAGTGACCTCAATGCAACAGTTGATGCAATAACATTTAAGAGCTGCATATTGACAGGGAGAATAGGAGAAATATGGGCAGGGGGAATACCAACATGATTAAGAGCTCATTCATTTCTTCATCTTCAGTAGAAAATATCCTGATAAAGGGTATGCATTGATGTCACTTTCTAGCTGGAACACGTCCCGCTCAGTCGGACTGAGTGGCAAAACTTACTGCAACGCGTTTGACATTAATAAGGGAAACGGTGAGTCTGGGAGGAGAAAGGATGTTTGCTTGCTTAAATTAAGGGCAGTTGGACTCGATAGTGATCCTTGCGCTCTTCCAAAGAACCAGTGGTGCATGAACATTGACATCAATAAAGTCTCTCTCTCTCTCTCTCTCTCTCTCTCTCTCTCTCTCTGGATTATAAAGAGAGTTCAGGAATATGATTCTGCCACCCATATGCATGCTAATAATCAATTTCAGCATATTTTTCAACACAACTTTTAAAGTTATATGGCTAACTGTTTAAATCAGCTTTGTGGATTACCCCTTATAAGGAAAATTGGGTTTGTCTTGGTTGGCTAACACTATCCTAACTGCTTCCTCCTTTGTTTGTAGAATACAGGACTCCTCATTATGGATGCTGATTAAAAACACTGATGAAAAATTATAGTTACACAAATATAAATGAAAGATGCTAATTTTGAGTAGTCATTACAGTATATAATTTGAGGTATATGAGGCTTTTTTTTTTAATAAATACAGAAATGCAGCATACAGGTCACAAAATGGTGACCACAAATCCACATTTCTGTGCCTGCATTCCAGTTGTTTCTTTAAATTGTGGCAATCTAATTAATTCGCTTTTTCTGTAGCTTTTGGCAGTCTATGAAAAGAGAGCTCCGATTTCCTGTTGAATCCATTTATACAGTCAGTCACACAGTATCCCTTTCCAATTTTAGATGTGTTTTTGCAGTATTCAAGCTGAATACTAATACTGCCAGTCGTCTTTTAGCCTCTCAGTGGGCGTAATCACGGGGACTTCTGTATACGGTGGAGTCACATGCATATCCTCTATTCTAAGAGACTGTCACACAAACCGCCACTGTCTGATCACACTGATTATAATGTGTCTGAGGCAGATCTTTTGTGCTATCAGTTTGCTGGTCCAGAGATTGAGTATCGTCAGGCCACTCTTTGAAATCTGAATGATGCGGAGTATAAATTAGGCATGGCACCTGTATTACACAAGTCCTGTTCTTCAGTAAAAAGAGCCAGTTGCCTTGTTAGTAAAGATGTTGGTGAAAAAGCCTGCTGCATCATTTTCTTACTGATGTACTAACACGTTATAGGATGCATTGCTCCATTTGTCAAGGAAAAATGCACATGCACAGATTTTTTGGTTTGGTTAATTTTAAGAGCTGTAATAAAAATCAGTGTTTGAAACGTTACCTTCTATATTTCTGGTGTATAGGTCTCCCCCATTCAAGTAGAGTGCTGCCAACATGATCTATGAGTGGGCAGACTTTTTGTTTAGTCATAAGTGGTACTGCGTAATGTTTTTAACCTTATTTTACCGATGTCCAAATGATCAGACTGTTCTGTTCTATGCTTGAGGTTGTTCCAATCATTGTTTGTTTTAATGTCTTTCTAATGCAATGCTTTCTGAGCTGCATTATGGTACCATAGTTTCCAAACAACTTGTCCAAATCCTGTTTTTCTTCACATTATTAGCGTGACTGTGCCCAGTAGCACAGAACCAGTGGGCTTAAACCCATTTGACGATGAGGATGACGAGGAGGTGACGCCAGCAGAGCAGCCCAACAGCAGTCCGGCCAGTGTGAAAAAAGAGGAAGTTGTTGCCAAAATGTTGGTGAACGGAAAGCACCTGCTCCTGTTTCGCTCTCGTTCATTGCATATCTGCTTTCCCTCACTGTGGTGTTGTCTTATGCCAGTCTTGTTTCCTTTTTGCTTTCATTTTCCTTCAGTTGTCTCTTCCAGGTGCCTGTTATTTCTCTGCATGGTTGCACAGTGTAGCGCATGTGTTAAACATGTGCACACTGTGTTCTGTGTTTGTTCCACAGTGTAACCTCGTTGTGAACCACGCAGCTGTTCAGTCAGATCTTTTTAAATCTGTACTAGAGATTTCGCACAGCAAAATGAACATTACATGCTAGGGCTGTTCAGAATGTTCCTCATAAAAACTAAACTTTCCTGTGTGAAGATAATTCACACAGGCCAAATTCTGTATGGCTTACTGTTCAATGTATTATGCTCACTTAAAAAAAAAAAAAAGTGAAATTAGGAAAATGATATGCATTTGTTCAGAGACCTTTTCTTATTTTTTTTATTTTTTTTTTTTTAAGGGTAGTATCTCACTGGGCTGCGACAGCTTGCAACAAATTGCGAACGTCATTCGCGAGAGAGTTTCAAGTGTCTTGAAACGTTCATGGGGCTTCTCAATTTCCTCGCATGAGTTGCAAAGTATCGCTCCTTCGTCGCTGAAATTTTGAACATGTTCAAAAAATTTGTGCGACAAAATTTCTCTCAAAATAGCCGCAAATGCGTCGCTGGCATCGCAAAGCTGTCACGAACCCTTCTCAAGTCAGTTTCCGTGAGACAGGAAGTGCGAGTTGAGATGGGAAGTGTGAGCTAGTATCTCACTGGGCTGCGACTAGTTGGAGATTCAATTTCAGTAAAATATGCAAATATCAATTCAGTGTGATTCCAAGTGAAAAATTGTCGCTAATTCGCATATTTTATCGCAATTGTTGTGTGTCCAACTAGTCGCAGGCTGTCGCAGCCCGGTGAGATACTGGCTTAAGTGACGAGTTATTTAGCCCAAGCAGTTCGGAAATGTATTTCTGCCTTTGAATATATGAATACAGTGTGAATTTTATGGAAGTTCAAAGAGTATTTTAACACTGTCGGTTTTTTCATGTTGAACATTACCATACTGTTTGTTAAGCTTTTCAAAACCCAAATTAAATCCAGCATCCTGAATCAAAATCGGTGAGTAGGGCTGTCCAATCTTATTGGCGAAGGGTCAGTATGCCTTCAGGGGTGTCCCTCCCTCCCCCCAAGCCAAGGAACTATGCAGGATTCTGCCTGTTTGGTTGGAATGAAAACCCTGCTTTGTGGATATGATTGGGTTAGATATTCCTCACACCTAAAATTAATAAGTACTTTTAATCAAGTTGTAGCAAATGTGCAGAATTAGATGCGTTTTTCATGCAAACTGATCTGACTAACGCTGCTCTGTTTTTGTCTGATTTCCTTTTCTTAGTTTTTTTTTGTTGTTGTTGTTGCTTGTATTGTCTTTCCCCTCTGTGGTTGGTTAACAGAATGCAAACAGTTCCAGTTGCCTGATGCTTACCTTGTGTTTTTGAGCCAACACTTAATCTGTGCTTGTTAGCTGAATTCTGACGTAATCAGACTTTCTCTTTCAAACTTATCAGTGTTGTGATAAACAGGTATGCCGTTCACTGAGTGAGGGATTCTGGGTGGTGATACTGTGGCATGTGCTTGGGCTTTTGGTTGGGTTTGTGTTTTTTGTTTTTTTTTTTTTTTTTCCTCCACTTGGGGTTGTTTTTACTTTGTTCCTTGCCTCTGAATCTTTCTGCCTTCCGCCACCTTTGGCCTGTTATACTGAATGTCTAAATGTTGACAGCTGGCAGTCAGCATGTTCTGTTCTGACAGCTGCCAGTTGTTCAAGGGTGTTTTCTTTTCTCATAGTACCAGCAATGTGGAGAAGACACTGGATTCCTCAGATGAGGAAACTGGGAACCCTTTTGCAGCAGACACCAATGGAAACGGGAATCCGTTTGAGGATGAGCCAGGTTCACCTAGGATTTCAGTTCCTGTACGAGCTCTATACGACTACGAGGGCCAGGAGCAGGATGAGCTGAGCTTCAAAGCAGGTACAGGAGCATCAGGACAAATGCACACAGAGAACCTGGTAACAATTTTTCTCCACAACAAAAAGGACTAGAATTGTTGCCACTACAAACCTGGAACTTGGCATTTTCCACTGGCTACCATTTATGTCTGCTTAAGATTGGCACCAACAGGACCTTATGGTACTCAATACTGGGACAAGCAGCATTGCTTAGTTCAGATTGGTTATGCATATCACAACACTCAAAATAATTGAACTTTGCATACAGAGGTGATGACATCTGTGATTTACAGTGATACAAGAGACATCTCTTTAACTGCTAAAGAAGCAGTCAGCCAAACGCGTACAATTTGCCCAGCTGAAAAAGGCATTTTACTGAAGTGAAAGAATACACCAACTTTATATATGTTCACTGATTACTTTATTAGGAATGCTGGTACACATGCTCATTCATGCAATTATCCAGCAAGTTACTCATGTGGCTGCAGTGCATAAAGTCATGCTGATACAGATCAAGAGCGTCAGTTCATGTTCACATCAGAATGAGGGAAGAATGTCATCACTGTGATTGATTTTGATTGTGGCATGGTTGTTGGTGCCAGGCAGGCTGATTTTGACGATTTCAGAAACTGCTAAACTCTTGGGATTTTCACACACAACAGTCTCTAGGGTTTACACAGAATGGTGTGGAAAAACAAAAACATTCAGTGAGTAGCAGGTCTGTGGGTGGAAACGTCTTGTTTATGAGCGAAGTCAGAGAGAATGACCAGACTGTTTCCAGCTGACAGGAAGTCTATGGTACCTCAAATAACCACTGATTAAAGCCATAGTGAGCAGAAAAGCGTCTTAGACTGGACAACGCACCAGATTTTGAGGCAGAGGGGCTACAATAGCAGAAGACCACATCAGGTACCACTTTTGTCAGCCAAGAACAGGAATCTAAGGCTACAGGGGGCACAGGCTCAACCAAATGAGACAGCTGAAAACTGGAAAAAGATCAAGTGATTTTTTTTTTTTTTTCTTTTTCCTCCCCAGTCTTCAGCTGGAGAAGTACAAATACAGCACACACATCCTTATGATTTATGATTTTTATTAATCATTAGTTAATTTTGCATCTATTTTTGTTTTAAATGTAATGCGTAAGTCAATTACGTGCCTCTCTCTCACTTTCCATTGTTCTCTGTCTGAAAGGTGATGAATTTATTAAAATTGGAGAGGAGGATGAGCAGGGGTGGTGCAAAGGACGCCTGAAAGATGGCCATGTTGGACTCTACCCAGCTAATTATGTGGAGGACATTCAGTGACCAGAGAGAAGATGAGAGGAGAGGAAGAAAACAAGGCAGAGAGAAGAAATTAGGGGTGGGGCAATTTCTGATGATGGGAAGCTGCTCCTTATTCCCCCCCCTTGTGGTGGAGGCTGGATCAACTGCTGCAATAATCCAAAATGTCTTTCCACCCTAAATTTTCTGATTAGATTCTGCCCTTTTTTGGAGATCTAGGAGCGGATACCATGTCATGACCTCATCACAAATAGTTTTTAATAAAGGCTGTAAACAGGTCTGCACAAAAGGGCAACATGCTGTGCTTAATTACTTACATAGAACACATTCAACATGTGATCCATTTTTAAGTGCTGAATTAAGGGTCATTAGACTAACAATTCGTACCATACCAAGTTTGGTCTCAATTCTGGATCTAATTGCAACCAAGAGCATCTTGAGATGGAACTTTTCACAGATTATTGCTTCTCTGTTGCTCTTATCCTGCTCAAGGTCAGAGAAACCTGCTTTGTTAAAAACAAACATAATCATTTGTTTTATCTGACTGATGCATTTTCATACATGTTACATTTAAAAAAAAAAGCTATTTTGGTAATTACCTTATTGCCGAGACATGCAGACTACATAGTGACGGTATTGCCGTATTATGAACATTAGACATCTTCAGAGTATCTTATTTTTCAACATTCAAGTCTAGAGGTTTTATTTTCCAACCAGATTTTAATTATTTTTTACAAAGTGTATGTGTGGACGGATGCATTTTTGAATAGTCAGTTTGATCCTGAGCTAAACTAGACCAAAGTCAAGTTGAATGCTGGAGTAGTTTTTCAGGGACGAGATGAATTGTGGTCGTTGTCCCAGGCGACTGGTGTGTGCTGTTCACCTTCGCTGCTGGTCAAGTCAGAAACTTTTCTTTCATGAGAGTAGTTTGTTACATTTCTTGTTTGAGCAATATCTTGTTTTGTATCAAATAGTTTTTTGTTTTTGGGGAAGGTCTCTCACTTGAAGTTGTCAGTTTTATTTTAATCTGCACTGGACAGTTCACAGCAGATGCACAGAAAAAAAATGTGGTTCTTTTTGTTAAAGCTTGTTACAAACACAATGTCCACTCGCATGAAATGTTTCACATCAAGATAATGTAAGGAAAAAAAAATGCAGACGTGTGCTAGTATTTGTGCATATATGTTACAATGAACAAGTTGAGCATTTTTAAATTTGATCTTGGGATGGACAGTACAAGTTAAAAATTGAGACTTTTTTTTTTTAAAGACTAATTTAATTTATAAGATGCCATAAGTGCTTCAAGTTTTGCTCCTGGAAAACTGCTGTGATTCAGAATTAGAATGTATATTAATAAGCATTTATGTAATATGAATTTTTGTTACCTGTATCATTGAGTTTTATTTCATTCTTGCAGTTGGTCATACTGAGTTATGTAGACACACCGTTATCAGTTGATTTGAATTGTATTCTTTGGCGTTTGTTCTGAGAGTTTCTAACTGGTATTCTTCTCACCACCTGCCCAGTAGTGGCTGTGCCCTATTACCATAATCCTCATAAGAGCAAATGAATTTTGAATGTATCTTAAATTTGCTGCAGTTATTGGGAAGTGACATGTTTAACTTTTGGGCAGCTGTGCCTGCATAGTAACCATGTTAAATGTTCACCTTGGCAGTTGGCAAATAAATGATTTAACATGAGTGTCACTTTTTGGATTGATGTTGAAGCATTTATATAATCCTAACCTATTTTTGTCCAGTGAGAGTGTAAACCATCTCCCAGATGTCTGACAATATCAAAACTGCATCCTGTGCAGTTCAATAGTATGTTGAAATAAGTCACACCAATTGTGATTGGGAACAGAAAATATTTAGCTTTACTACCTTGTTTATTCCTTTTATGCCACTAAACATTTCCAATTTTATATTAAAGAATAACATACTTTTTTCCTTTACTCCTAGTTATGTTTAAGGTTGTGTAAGGTCCATCAAATAAGTTAATAGCTGTTACGTCAGTAATAACAGGAACTAAATTATTCCATCAGCAAAAAATCATCTTTTTTATTATGTTTGTTTATTGTATCTGAGGTGGAAGCTTAATAAAATGTAAAAATAAAGTGTTATTCAGTAGTTCCAGCTGCAGCAGAGCTCAGTCCACCACACAAATAATAATAATTTATTTCTATGTGCATTCCATAACAATCTCAATGCCCTTACAATAATAGGTGAAAAAATAAATCAATGTCTAATGTCCATAAAAACTCATTTACATAAACATTAGATTAGATAAAACTTTATTGATCCCTTTGGGAGGGTTCCCTCAGGGAAATTAAGATCTAAGAAAATAAGAGAGGTGAGAGAGAGTGAGTCCAAACACTCCAACGAAACGCTGAGACTCCCTCTCCCATCTCTCTTATAAATTATCACAAATCAAATATTCATGAAAAAATACTCAAATATAGAAAACCACAAAAGTTCAAAAGTCTAAGACTAGAAAATGAGACATATAGTACTCATAAATAAATAAAAAAATAAAATAAAATGTTACCCCTCTCTGTTTATGGACACCTTTTTATTGTGCAGACAATTATACTGAACAGAAATTCATGCAAAGAGACTGTGTGTGTGAAAATAAGAATAGACACCAAATAAAAAGGCACATGTAAAATTTCAATTTATTTTAAATGGAATGTCATGTAAATAATGCAAAGTAACAAAACACTGCTGTAATGTAGAACTTAAAACGTGCAGTACATGTCTCTGAACAGTAGGTGTCGGTAGTGAACTCTGTTGACTGAGTAATGAACCTTTTAGTGAATCACGACCGAGGCCTGGGTTGTCATCAGTCACGTGGTTTTCTGAGACTGATACACGCCTTCATTTGCCACGCCCCCTCATACTCCATACGCGCTTCAGAGCCTCATCTGGCCATCACTAAGTTCCAGAGTGAAAAAAACAAACCCAACCTGTGTTACTGAGAAACCACAAAGACTTTCCTATTTGAAAACTTAGTTACAGCTTTACTCTGACTCTTACAAAGCTCTTACACTGGAGACTCCTCACTGAAAACTTAATCATAAAACTGAACAAGCTGATTAGGAAGGCAGGATCTGTCCTGGGCTGTGCAATGGACTCAGTGGATGTAGTGGGGGAGAGGAGGATGTTGGCCAACTTGTCATCCTTAATGGTGAACACCTCCCATCCACTGCAGGAGACAGTAGCAGCACTGGGCAGCTCCTTCAGTGACCGGCTCCTCCATCTGCGGT
>JANZLB010000014.1:24623855-24634502 GCA_026167865.1 Notarius quadriscutis
GAACATGCAAACTCCACACAGAAAGGCCCTCGCCGGCCGCTGGGTTTGAACCCGGAACCTTCTTGCTGTGAGGCGACAGTGCTAACCACTACACCACCGTGCCGCCCAGTTGAAACAGTGGAAAGGATGATAAAACTCCTTCAAGAAGGTAATTCAGAAGAGAGTGTGGCAAAAGATGTTGGTTGTTCCCAATCAGCTGTGTCTAAAATTTGGAGCAAGTACAAACAAAATAGGAAGGTTGTAAGAGGAAAACATATGGGTAGAAGACGTCAAAGCGTCAGGACAGAAAACTCAAGGCAATATGCCTTGAAAATAGAAAATGCGCAATAAAACAAATGAAAACCAAATGGGCAGAAACAGGAATGAATGTTTGTAACCAAACTAAGAAATCAGCTGAAGGAAATGGGATTTACATACAGAAAAGCCAAATAAAAACCATCATTAACACCTAAACAGAAGAAAATAACATTACAGTTAAAGAGAAGCAGTCGTGGACTGTGAATGATTGGATGAAAGTGCTGTTCAGTGATGAATCACGAATCTGCGTTGGCCAAGGAGATGATGCTTGAATGTTTGTCTGGTGCCGTTCTAATGAAAAATATAAACATGGTTGCCTGAAGAAAACAAGCAAATTTTCGCAATCATTGATGATATGGGGTTGCATATCAAGTAAAGCACTGAAAGAGATGGAAACCATTACGTCTACAGTAAATGCACAGTTGTACTGTACATGGAAATTTTGGACACTTTTTTCACTCCATCAATAGAAATTAGATTTGGTGGTGATGAAGCCATTTTTCAGGATGATGATGCGTCTTGGCACAGAGCAAAGACCGTTAATATTTTTCTTCAGGAAAGGCAAATCAACTCAGTGACATGGCCAGCAAGCAGTCATCAAGTTGTCAATCCAACTGGAAAAAAAAATAAGGTCCATGACAAGGCTCAAAGCTGATCTGTAAAACACTATACGAGAAAGTTGGAACCTGCCTGATGAAGAATATTGTTTTTTTTTTTTTAGCTCATCTGGCCACAGGCCAGGCCAGACGAGCTTATGCAATCATGTATCATCCATCTGTCGTTCGTCATCGTTGTCCGTCCACAATTTACAAAAATTGCCGCTACTCCTACAGGATTAATCCGATTTTGTTCAAACTCGCATACAATGTTCCCCAGGTGGTGTGTGCATAAAAGTTGTCAAGATGGTAGCACCACCTGTCATGTTCACGATTTTATGGGCATCTTGGCCCGTATGAGCTACAGCCTAAATGAGGCTAATTTTTCTTTGTTGATGTTTCCATAATTTTTTTCCTCTATGTGTTTGAGGTATGTTTTACAAAGCCAAGATGGTCAGCTGTTAAACAAAAATTTTACTACAATGTAAAAAGCTGAATGAACATCCTCCAAGAGTGGCGATTCCATATTCTTTTGCCAGTGGTTGTATAAGTGAAATACTCAGTCTGTGTTCTTAATTATCTAAGACTGTCCACATTCAGGGGTGGTGCAGTGGTTAGCACTCTTGTTGTCTCACAACAAGAAGGTTCTGGGTTCAAACCTCACAGCCAGCTAGGGCGTTTCTGCATGGAGTTTTCGTGTTCTCCTTGTGCCTCTGTGGGCTCCTCCAAGTGCTCCAGTTTTCACCCACAGACCAAAGACATGCAGATTAGGTCAGCTGGCTATTTTAAATTGCTCATAGGCATAAAGGAGAGAGTGAATGGTTGCTTGTCTCTGTGTTAGCCCTGTGATAGATTGGCAACCTGCCCAGGGTGTACCCTGCCTCTTGCCCAGTCTGTTGGGATTGGCTCCAGCTTCCCCCATGACCCTGATGAATAAATTGTATAGATGATGGATGTCCAAGTTCAGGTACATTGCCCTGTCTTAGCATGTTCAACAGTACTGTAGATTCAGATGTAGTCTTGAAGCTACACTTGTATAAAATTTCTTAGTTTGTGAATAAATATCTGTAAACGTTTTACATTTATCTGTGGTTTTTATCTTCTGTTCATATGCATTTTTCCCCCAAAACATAATTAAAAATGAATCATGTAAAACAGTGATTGCATGTACTGTTTAATTCTGACAGCAAACAGGTCTAACGGTTACTAATGTGATGAGGTTTACACACTTTACCTTGCATCAGAGAGCACAGTTGCATACTAAATATAGAAAGTCACATGGAAAAAAAAAAAGCTATTACATGAACATAGCTTATCACCGTCCATAGATCAGCCAGAAAATACACATGAAAAACTTAGTAACACTTTGTGGTCTCTACAAGAACATTTGCATCAAAATGTACCTGGAAAGCACAAATAACTGAAGTACGAGAATCAAATACCTCCATGATCAGTGTTATCATTTCCTTTATTTATACAGTAAACCCAATTTAAACTTGTTCAGCTGTCTGGTCTGGAAACCTTTTATTTTGGTTGGTCATACTCGGTTAAACTTGAAAAACACATTTATTATAATGGTAAGGTTATGGAACACGTGAGGTGTTTTTTTTTTTTTTGCATTTAGTTAGAATCCAGCTGATTCTAAATTCTACATTTCAGCTAAGAAGCAAATCTGCCATCAGCATGCATGCTGTTTACATTTCATGGCGAGACTCTTTAACTGTGTCTGCTTTGCCTGATTTATGTTGGAGTATTTTGGTTTGCATCCTTATAAAAAGATTGTGTCTGATGGGTACAAAGCATACATTTGTAATATCATCATCATGAGTTTGACCTGACAAAAAATGACCAATGACAGTAAGGCGAAGTCAGACACGGAGAAGAAACAATGTTCGTGATTAAAGATCAACTTAGATTTTAGTATACAGAATGAACGAAAATTATGGTAGATGTGTAAACTCTAAAAAGAGTCTAGTGTTAGCACGCGCATGCCTTTTTCTCCTCTGTGTTTGTGGGGCTGTTTATCGTTTTGGTGTTGGAACGCAGTAATATGCCCGGAGAATCCATGCGAAAACCGTCCTTTACAGCCAATCCATTGCGTGCCAGTAGCTCACGTGCCATCACGATGAAGGCTTCATCCACATTCTGAGCTTCCTTTGCTGAGGTTTCCAGTGCTACTAAAATTCCTTCCTGCTTTGCTAATCTGCATGCTTCATCAAACTCAACCTGTCTCTCAGACTCCAGGTCACACTTATTACCTGCAAATGAGAAGAGACAGTGTAATTCTTTTGGAAAATGCACAAAATAGGCCTATCATAAGAGGACATAAGCTTCGACTGCACCAGATATGACGACAATTTGTTGGATCACTTGTAAAACTCTGGATAAGAGAATTCTCCAGATGAATAAATGTAATGGAAATGCAAGTGACCTTCAGACCATTTCAGACCTTGCCAGGAGGCAATTTAGCAAAGCTAAAGGGTTCAAATCTGAGCTGTTTTTAAGTTTACTGAAACTGTTACTGTGTTTACCTATGAGGGCCAGTAGGACATTGGCAGCTCCATACTGCTCCATCTCCTGGATCCACTGCGGTACAGAGTTGAACGTGGATTTGCGGGTGATATCATAGGTGATCATAGCTGCATGTGCGCTGCGGTAGTAGCTCTGTGTGATGGTACGGAAACGTTCCTGACCTGCCGTGTCCCAAACCTGCATCTGTGACAAAATACATGGAGTTAGATTTTTCCAAAAAACGTCTCAAGAGAATCTGCATGTGCAAGCTGCATAAGCAAGGAAAACCTCTTGAGACATCAGTTGTGAGACTGTAGATCCTGAGTGGTACCATTGTCTAAAGTTTTACCTTCTATTAAGGAGATCTGTGGATAAGAGTCCAAGGGAGCATAATGGGATGAATCTGTTTCTTGATCAGTTCCTTTGAGTTACTTGCTGAAAAATCCAGCTGCCAAGTTAAACCATATTCCCATCTGGTAAGCCATTTTCCAGCTTCCTTATTATTTCAATAGACTGATCAACAAATGTTTTCTAATTGCCTTACAGTTGTAGCATTACTTGTCAAGGATGTAGTAGTAATTCAGAAACCGTTTCCAGTTACCAGCACTATCACCTGGGAAAGGCAATCTATCAGTTTGACCAGCCCAGCTTGTGTTTTAGTGGCTAGTTGCTGGTCAGACTAAGCCTAATTTCTCTGAAGGGTTGTCATTTTCATCATGGACATCTCAGGTGATTTGCCATGGCCGCTGTTAATTAGTGGGATGCCAGAGACATTTATGTCAACAGAATAAGGTAATTAGTGCTCTCCTCCAAGCATGTTTGGTGCAGCAATTTGGGAAGGTGCAATTACTGGATTCACATACAGGTGAATCAGAGGATGTTTAATATAGCTTTCATCCTCCTGTGCAGCAGACTCTGTACATTAGAGGAAGACGTAGATCATGTGGTAAGACCTGACAATTATATATTCTGAGAAAATTGGGTAAGAAAAAGCCTGTTCTTTAAGCTGAATGGTCTCAAATAACCGGACAGCTGGTCCACACATTTGTAAATACTTTTTTTTCCCATATTAGTTTCCATGTACTTATGGAATAAGCCTTAGTAGTTACTCAATAATATGCTATAATATAATAGAATTAAAGCCATTTCGAATAGCTCATAGAAAATACTTGTAGCATTCCTGTTAGTCATTTTGAAGGTGCCTAGATGTGAATCACTGCTTCATATGCCTCACATCCCACTGAGATTTTGCTGCTCTCTGAAGACCTGCTGTGCTATAGCAACATAACACACCTGCAACTTGCACACCAGACGCTATCCTAAACCATGTTCCAGTTTTACCTGTCTGGGTTTTCATATAAAGCTACATTTGATAGTGTATCTGATTTTTTCTTTTTAATATTAGCAGCTTTCCATTTCTTGTACCCTCTAAGCCATTAAACCACAAAATAGCTGGTATATTTGTAGCCTACCTTAAGGAGGAAAGATGTCTTTGGAGCATTAATTTATTTTATAGCACAGATAGGTTTGCCACACGGAAAAATCACTGGTTTCACCCAATCAGTGTTTAACATACTTCTCCGTTCATTATAGGCGGAGTAAACAAACAATATTTTCACTTACTCAGTCTAAGCTAATTTTAGTCTGTTAATACTATAGGCAGTTTTCAATGGAAAAGCCACCCAACTAACACTAAATATTCTGTATAATAATTATACTGCAAGCTGGCCTAGTGGTTAGTGCATCCGCTGCTCAACTGGGAGATCATGAGTTCTACTTGCAGTCGGGTCATACCAAAGACCATCATGAAACTGGTACCTACTGCCATCTGACAAGGCACGCTACAATACAGATGCGAGTGGGAAGTCAAACTCTTGCAATTACCAGATGACTAGCCCCCCGATGTAACCCTAGCTGTATAGGCAAGAGGCTGAGGACTATAGAAGCAGAGATTGGCGCTGCCCAATGTGCCTTAAGGGCCTGGTTAGTACTGGGATAGGAGACTGCCTGGGAAGGCCAGGTTCTGGCACAGAAGGGACTTTGACTTTTTTGTATAATGATTGCCTCTGTGAAAAGCTAACTTAGTTCATACACTTCAGAAATCTATTTCCAAATCTAAGCATGTATCATCAATTTCAAGACCACCAATTATCTCTGTGGTTTATTGCAATCAAGGAAATCTGTGCCATACAACGGTTGATAACATTCATTTACAGTACTCTAACAATAGGTTGTGTTTTTGGTATGAAAATTTGATATTGCTTTATGATCCAGCATTTTAGAACAGTCTAAACTGTGACATTAGCCTCTGGTGGCTATAGATATGAAGCAAAGCCACACTTTCACTGATGCCAGAGTGAAGTCATATGTTGTACTGTGACTGACGACTGAGCATGCCAAAGATTACACTCCAATTCCCTGAATGTTAAAGTTTTCAACACTAGAGTCCTGTCGATGAACAATTTTCAGCATTAGATAACTCTGTCACTCACTGCCCTCACTGCCTTAGTAAGACAGACCTCTTACAAATGCCTGTAACCAGGATACACAATCCGATCCAATAACAGTGGCTGGTTGAAAAGTGATCGGCTAAGAAACCTTAAGGTGAGCAGGGAAACAATGTAGAATGTGAGGTTAAGTAAACCTGTAGAGCAGGTTGCGTATTGCTGCTGCTGGTCTAACTAGTTTATCTCGAGTTTTAAAAATGACTTTGCCTTGAAAGGATCCACCTAAAATGGTGATAAATACAGTGCCTAAGTTTGCAGAACAAATTCCTCCTCTGAAGTTGTGCCCTTTTTAATTACTTAAATGACAGCACAATGATGTCATTAACACGAGAACAGCTTAAATCAATAAAACTAACCTTTACTTTTCTGCCCTGGATGTTGAGGGTGCGAACAATGAAGTCCACTCCGATAGTGTTCTGCTGCCTCTCAGAGAAGTTCCCAGACTTAAATCTCTGAATCACAGACGTTTTGCCTACGTCTGTGTCTCCAATTAGAATAATCTTGAACAAGAAATCAAAGCAGTCTTCTTGCTCCAGTCCAGTTGGCTGCATGGTCAGACCTGTACATTCAGTCTAATGTTCAGTGTTAATGCTGGAATAGTCGTGGAGGCAATCTCTGATTTCTGATCTGGTTTCTCTCTCTTATCTCTCAAACACAACGCAGTCCACCTGTAGAGACACAGTTCCTTGCCATCTCTGGAGATACAAGTATAAGCTCTTGCTGTGTTTATCAAAACTGTGTTGAAAACTTTCCAACATCTACCTGTTCTTCCAGACAGACTCATGCATTCTGCTGCTGGTTTTTCATCCTCTTTTTCACTCCACCAATATCCCCCATATGCGTATTTCACCTGTTGTTCCCGCCCAGCTAACACCAGTAAAGCTCCACCCATTACATGCGCTATGTAGTTGAGGTATTGCTGTGTAATGTCCTGTTGAATGCACTGCTCTCTCACAACACAAAAGCTGCTTCAGAAAGAAGTGTATCCAGGTTTGGTAATGTGAATTACTGAGATTTGAAATCTGAGTTGCATTGTGAGATTCTAATTTGATTTTTTTTTTAAATCATAATGGTTATAATTCATTCATTCTTTAATTTGTTCATCTTCAGTAACTACTTTATTCTTGTCAGGGTCCAGTAGCTATCCTGGGAACACTGGACGTGAGGCAGGAATACATCTTCAATGGAATGATAGCTAATCACAGGGACCACACTGTTGTACCGCACTACATCATCGCTGTTTTAACATGTTGTAACATACATGGTATTACACACCAGTTAGTTCTGTCCAAGAGATCTGAATTAGAGTTCAACCAATCGAGTTATTATATATGATGACAGTAAAGTTTTTTTCTCCCATATTTGTATTATTCAGCTGGTTACAGGTTGCTAAGTAACATCATACTTCTTGTTACATCAAGCTGCTTTAAATCATTTCCATTTAAAACAGCATAACGATACCTCATATCGACAGGGAAAAAATGGGAGCAAGAAGACATTTGTTGTGGAACTACTTTTTGTAGGTCAGCAGAAATGTCTGATATTAAATATAGATAACAATAAGCATTGTTCTTTTCTTTACTACATTTAATTTCTAAGCTGTTGTATGAAAGCAACAGAACACTCCAAGTTGTGTGTTACTGGCTTTGGCTTGTGCCGGAGACCAAATCAGGGCTAACACAGAGTGAGAGACAGCCATTCACACTCATTCACAGAGGTGAGTAGAGTAAACAAAAACTGTACTCAAGGAAAAAGTTTTTAATAATAATAATAATAATAATAATAATAAGGTGGCACGGTGGTGTAGTGGTCAGTGCTGTCACCTCACAGCAAGAAGGTCCGGGTTCGAGCCCTGTGGCCGGCGAGGGCCTTTCTGTGCGGAGTTTGCATGTTCTCCCTGTGTTTGCGTGGGTTTCCTCCAGGTGCTCCGGTTTCCCCCACAGTCCAAAGACATGCAGGTTAGGCTACTAATTTGCAGGTGGCTCTAAACTGACCATGAGTGTGAATGGTTGTTTGTCTCTATGTGTCAGCCATGTGATAATCTGGTGATTTGTCCAGGGTGTACCCTGCATCTTGTCCATAGACTGCTGAGATAGGCTCCAGCTTGCCCGCGACCCTGCACAGGATAAGCAGTTGCAGATAATGGATCGATGGATTCACATAAAAGATACAAGACTTACAAACAAGAAGAAGATGTACAGACATAAGGGTTTACAAATTTACAAGATATGGACAAAATCTACAGACTTTCACATAACATACACTGAGCACTTGGTAATATGTATTGCACTTGGTCATAGGTATTGTACTGGTAGGAGGTACAGTATTTCACTGGTAATAGGTATTATGGTAAGAGATATTGCACAATAGATGATAATGCACTTGATAATAGATAAATAACCATAAGAATAAATATTGCACAAGACGTACTGTAAGTAGATTGACATGTTATTGATTGTGGTGTGCGTGTGACTTCACAGCAGAGTTCAATGGGGTGATAGATTTGGGATAGAAACTGTTTTTGAATCTTATGGTGCATGCTTTGTTCTGTAATGCTTGCCTGAGGGTAGACATTCGTACAGCTGATGGGCAGGGTGGGATGAGTTCTTTAAGATGCAGTGTATTTCCTGCAGGCAGCAGGTTGTTGATGATTTTGTTGTAGACAAGAGAATGTTAAGGGTTAAGTGTGGGACTTCAGAAGACAGTTACATGTGGTGCAGAAGAAATCTTAAATGTGGGACAAAAGTAACGTGTTAGTTAATATAGTTAAGTGTGGATTAAATGAGGGTGTTAGATGTAAGAAATTCTGTCCCTTTTTATCACATTTATTATTTTTTCAACCATAGGGTTTGACCTATGCAATTTTTTAACAAGGTTTTGTATATCCAGCTACATCATGGTGTCAGGAGCAGTGAGCCAATCAAGATACAGGAAACCTGTCAATGATTCTATGTCATGCTGACCTTTGACACCGGCCACAAAATGGCAATCTAGCTGCATCCTTGAGTGAGCAGGAATACAAAAGAATTTTAAAGCATTGCTTCATGCAACACAGTGTGACAACACAGGGGAGTCAAAATGCATTCGTGCAAAATGTGTAATATTTCTCATCTGTGTTTATTTTTCACTGCAGGTTACCTTTATGTGATTAGTGTGAGAGGAGAAGAGTGTTAAGTCAGAACTTTGGGATAGATGGTGTTAAGTGTGTGATAGACAATGTTTTATGTTAAATGATAGATATAAGAAGGTTCCAAGTGTGAGATAAAAGAATGTGTTAAATGGAAGGCAGATGTGTGAGATAAGTGTAAGATAATGTAGCATGTTAAGCGTGTGCTCAGATAGAGTGTTAATCTCAATCAAAACCTGACCTTAATCACAGTTAAACCTTTTGACTTTTTTTAAATAACACTGCATTTTTTGTAATAAAAAAAGAAGTTCTCAAACAGGAAGCACCCAGTGTCCCTGAAAAGTGTCAGAGCTTCCTATTCTTGTGGGGACATTTGGTCCCCACTCAGATATAAACACACATGCATGCACGCACATGTGCACACACACACACACACACACACACAGCAGAGTTTGTTTGTCCTTGAACACTAAAAGCTGTTCAGAAACGACTCTGAAACTAAAATTAACGCCGTAAAATTAACGGCGTGTGAAAAACACAAACAGTGGTGTAATAAATTAGTGATGGTGTCATCGAGCGATGAGGCATTTAAAGACATTTAAAACACACTGTGCTGGATCAGAACACCTCGAGACAAAACAGTTACTGTACAAAACACTGACGCTTTATTAAAGACAACATGTCTCAAAACTCACTCTGAGAAATTAAAAGTGTGTGTGTGGTATATACATGTATTTATAGAAATCTCCAAATATTGTCTGTCAGTTATACAACAAAAACACTCTCTCATCCAAAGAGCTGCAAGAGGTGAGAAAACTGATGGATAAACAACAGCGATCGAACCCTAGTAAACAGTCAAAAAGGCAAATGATCATGCACACGATAAACTTTTTTTTTATAGATAGAAGAAAAGCTTATAAACTGTTTATTTATACCATTTGACACAAAACCCATCCTAATACATTAGAGTACAATTCCATGGTTGGGGCTGATTTGGAACAAAACCAAACAACAAGGAACATAACTGGAAGTTGGTGGTTTAACCTAATGTCTTTATCTGCATATTAATTCAAGATAATGCAATCCAGCGAACAGCAAAGCTAGTCATCAACTCCTTTCCTCTCAGAACACCTTTTAGTTTCTAAGCATTGTTGTTTATTTTTTTCCTATTTCCACCCTGTTGTCAGACTTAACTGTCAGGTTCTCTTTTTCTGTCCCTGTTACATGCCAGGTATTCTCACTGCACAGTGGGAACCGTTTTTCATATCGTTGAGTCACTTAATCCTTCTTGGAAGCACTGAAGAAATGAGCTGCTCAGCATGGCATCCTTGGAAGTTCAACATACTATAGGCCATATGATGTGATTATGTGAATAAAATGTGAATATGCATACATAGTTGCATGTGAAGATTAATCAGTTAATGATATTAGTATAGCACTGTTTCAGTGCAGCGGTCCACCTGTGAATGGAGGTAGGAGTCTTGTAGAAAGAGTGGGTGGTTTAATGAATGAATGAATAAATGAATGAATGTACATTAAGAACCTTTATTCGTCACATGCACACTTCAAGCACAGTGAAATTTATCCTCTGCATTTAACCCATCTGAAG
>JANZLB010000014.1:24642060-24653099 GCA_026167865.1 Notarius quadriscutis
CCCCCCCCCCCCCCCCACCACCACCACCTTTTTTTGTTTTGTTCCAACACAATTTATTATGATGCCAAAATGATCAAATCTTTTATGTATATGGGAATAGGTTTGCTAAACCAGTGCCTCTTTTCTCCTAGTCTTCCTTTATTGGTGCCATTGCTATTGGGGACCTGGTAAAAAGTACACTTGGACCAAAAGGAATGGTATGTAAATGGTTTAAACTAATGGCATACTTATTTGGGGTAACTATATCTCCGTATTCTTGTTCTCACCTGCTCATATTCCCTGCAGGACAAAATCCTCTTGGGTGGTGGACGTGAGGGATCTGTTACCGTGACCAATGATGGAGCAACCATTCTGAAAGCCATTGGTGTGGACAACCCTGCTGCCAAAGTGCTGGTTGGTGAGTGTGATGTCAATGCATATAAAACGCATTCTAATTTAGTTTACTGTAGCTGTAAGACAAAGTTCAGATTTTTAATAGCTTATCATTACAGGCCTCTCTACATTGTCTTGTTTTCAGATATGTCGAAGGTCCAGGATGATGAGGTTGGCGATGGCACTACTTCTGTAACTGTGCTGGCAGCAGAACTGCTCAGGGTGAGGTGTTAACCCATTGTCCCAGGGCTAAAAATTAACTTCAGTGCTTGGTTGCCACTTGGGCCAGTATCCCTGAAGTCTTAGTGGCCCTTAAATTTCCTCTAGTCGAACACAAAAATTTAAAACCATTTTTACTTGAATAACACCCCAGTGTTTAACATGTGCCCCGGATTAATCGACAGCATTAATGCTATGCAATTGTTTAGATATTGTAACATTATTCAAACATGCACTACATTAGTCATTTAGCTGATGGTTTTTATTCAAAGCGACTAACGATAATTGCATATAGCCAAGAGTGACCAGTGCTGAAATACTAGTGGAAACAAATGTAGCCTACAAATATCATCTAATATCTGTAGTGATCAGGGTCGTTAAGAAGTTGAAAACGCTTGGACAAATACATAGATGAGGAATCATTTAAGTATGGTATGTTTATTGTTTCCAAAAATTGACAGCATTTGCATCTGCATTAAAATGGTTAGCCTGTGCTTCTGTCCTTGCTTTTGCTTCTTGAGTCTATACAAGACACATCATGGTACAGTAGGTTGGTAGAGTTCTATTAAACTAGAGCTAGGTGCCATAATGTGTGTGTGGTGTCTTTATATAATATATATTACACCACACACACTCTTTTTATATAAGCACCTACTCTGACATAGATAGCCTACCTTCCAGATGACAGCTATTGCATGGCTGCAGGATTTCCTTTTTTTTTTTTTTTGGTTGTTTTTTAAATTCTGGCTAGGCTCAGCCTTTAAGCAAACAGACTCGTCCTCTCTTTTACACATAATTTTGCCACTTTTATTACTGTGTATATAATTGTACGCCTCTGTGCTTTTGTAGTTCGTTAGCTCCTCGTCATTAACGCCCTTGCTAAGAATGAAATAATTGACAGTGTCAGTGTAGCTGATGTTGGGCCACAACTTCATGGTGTCTATCCATTCCGTGAGGATAGACGGATGGGGCACTTTGATCGTATTATCCCCAGAGCATGTCAGAAAATTGGACCCGCGTAACCATCTTTTAGCCAATCTACATAGCAGTTAGCGTTAGCTACAAGCGTCAACACAGTGTAGCGGAAGAAAGATACCGGTTTCTGCTATGATGCAGCAAAGAATTATGGGAAGGGTCAGAGTTTGGGAAAGTTGTGTGCTGTGTCTGAAATCACTCACTCATTCACTACTCTCTATCGAGGGAATTCTATTTAAAGGACTATATAGTGAGCTCATTGGTAAAATGAAAAAACGCGTTCGGACACTACTCCGCCACGCTCTTATTTACATCATTACTGTGGCACAATTAAAATGTGCCAGATCAGTTGCCTAGTAGGTTTTCAAAATAATAAATACATATTATACTGAACGTATTTCCCACATTAAATACAAAGTACTTTGTGTCTCTTGCATCTTTCAGTTCTTTTAAATCAAGGCTGAATACTTTCTTCTTTTCCGCTGCCTTTTATTAAATCAAATTTGAGGCTTTTGATTAATTCCTCACGCTGCACTCTAACTTTTATTCTTGTATTTTATCTTATTCTATTTTCTTATTTTCTCTTCTCTTACTATTTTTAATTGTACTTGAATGTCCATTTATAATGTGTTTCTTTATCCATTCACCCAACACACTACAATATTATTGCTGTTTTCGCGCCACAACTTATAAATTTGTCTCGTGCCCATTGTCATAAGGAAAAACAAACTACTGCTATACTCAATCTAAAATGCTTAACGGTCCTTATGAAACAGCTTTTACAGTTCTGTGAAAATGCGTAACCGCAATCCATGATGGTATATATTGCTTGGTTCGTGACTATCGGTTGTACATTACTTTTCATGATGCATGGTGGGATACTATTAGCCCACGATTATTATAGGGTGTAATAATTCTCACTATACATTCGGACAGCACTACAAAATGGCGAACTTGCTATATAGTCCACTATATAGTGAGTGATTTCGGACACAGCAGTGGATATCGTGAAGCAATCAAAAAAACTCGTGAACAGCTTTGAATTTTGCACTTTGAACTCTAGTAAAAGTTTAGTTCTACAAACTTGGAGTTGAGGAAAAGGAAAGAAAAGAAAGGTACTCCTAAGGCAGGAACATTTTATTAATTAATTAATTAATTAATTAATTGATTTATTGATTTATTTATTTTTGTACTTCTCAAATCATGGTCGACCAAACCTCAACTTTTGGTCAGCTTTTAGTCGCCACTGGTGACCGTGTGACCAAGTTTCAACTTTGTCATCCTAGGAGTTAATTGATTTAAACATATTTTTCAGAAATATATAAAAAAAAAAAAATCAGTCACTTCATTATCTGGCTAATCTTTTTTTGAATGGTTGGAAGATGATTCTAGGGGTGGGTGTCATGTTGCCGCCCCTGAATGTTTAATCTTGAAAAGATTTAATATTCAAATCCATATGAATGTTAATTTATATAATTAAACTGCAAGGCAAGCATTAGCAGTAGCATTTTATTGATTATTTAAAAAACAATTTTAAAATTGCCTTGGAAAGTGACTAACGATTCCTACCTCTCTTTAATACCTTAAAGATGAACAAAACCCCAAAATGAACACCTTTATACTGACACATAATATCCATATAAGACATGGTAGTAGTGTTTTTCATATTTCTACCTGTATACTATATACAGATTTTATTTTAAGAGAAAAACAATGTCCCTGGTGACACATTTTTACTCTCTCGGAGTCCAAATCACATCACTTGCACGCTACATGACTTACCGAGGCTAGAGGAGCTCGTGGATGCATTGCTTCTAAATTGTTATAGACAACTCTGAAGATGCAGAGTGTTAAGCATTTGGGTGTAAAAAAATAAGCCTGATCATGAATCATTTTATGTGACATGCTTTTGTTTGTTTTTTTATTCACTGAGAAAAGCCATCGTTTTAAATGGCGAGAGTCGCATTGCTGTGGCAACAGGATTGTTTACTAGTATCTAAGTACTGTGTATGCGTTATCTAGCCGAGTGAGATTTAAACTTCATAAGAGTGAAATCAGTTGATTTTGCATATTTTGTAATAAAAAAAATCAGTCACAGAAAATTTCTGATTAGGTTTTTGGAATTACAAGCCTTTATTTATCCCATATATATTACAAGACCGTGAAATTCTGTGCATTCAACCCATCTGAAGCAGTGAAGACACACGTGTGTACACACAGTGAGCGAGAGCACAATGGAGCCCCGCAATTTATTTTTAAATTATTTTTCTTTAAAAAAAAAAAAAGCATTAGAAACCTTTTATTTGATAGTTCTGTGTAATGAAAGTAAACGGTGGGCTGTTAATGTCACAGGCAGATATCTGGTTTCAGTGCAAATGGTTGCATCCAGGTAAGCCTATTTTTAGCAATATCATAACTTTTATAACAATTTATCCAAATTAAAAACTTTTTTTAAATGAGCGTGCGGCGGTACATTTGGGAACTTGCTGTGATCAGCAAACGACATTTATTTTTGGGTTTTGTTTGACTTTAAGTGAAGGTGGCTCAGAGGTGACTGTATTTATTGTGCACTAGGAAGCAGAGCTGCTGATTGCCAAGAAGATCCATCCTCAGATCATCATCTCAGGCTGGAGGAGGGCCACCCAGGCTGCTCGTGATGCCCTGAGGGAGGCTGCAGTGGACCATGGGTAACATTTAACGTCTTACTATTAACCATCTCATGATTTTAAATAAAAAAAAATGAATGTTCACTTTATTCTTCTGCTTGTTTCCATATTGGTCATATAACACTAATTATCTGTATAAAATGACATCACTTTTTGCAAAAGACTCCTGTTGCATATGTTATGCTGAAATAAAAAATGGTGTTCTGTATATTCAGGTTAAAACTTTCAAGTATCACAAGATACTTGACAAGTGACTGCATGTATGGTTGCCATACATGACGATCACATACTCCCGTTTTCTCACGTGGAAGATTAAATGCTGTGATTAGGCTATAGCTCAAGCATGACTTACCAAGATGGGGATTATCTTTTTTTTGAACACGTTCTCGGTTATAACAAGTTAGACAGTGAGTGAGGCAGGAGTCGATAAATCTATGATGTACAGTACCAGGCAAAAGTCTGGATTCCAATTCAGTGATTTTTTTTTTTATTAATCAAGACACTTCTCTTAAAGTAATGATGTATGTCATTTCTCTGTACTTAATTGAGCGGTTCTTGACATATGGATTACTACAGTTGTGGAACACAGTGACTCATAACTGAGTGGCTCATATAACTGACACACTGCATAATCAAATGTAGTAAAATTAAACAGATTAAATACATTTTGCTTTTTGATATTTAATGAGAAATTTTAATTGCTAGCATGGAGTAGCTGCTATTTGTCTTAATTCAGAAGAGGAACTTGCAGTACCAGTCGAACGTTTGGACACACATTCAATGATTTTTCTTTATTATTTAAAAAGACACTTTATGTATTTGTAATGATGGCTGTCCTTTCTTTTTACTTAGTTGAACGGTTCTTGATGTAATTTGGATTGCTACAGTTGTGGAATAGGGCTATTTACTGTAATTTATTATTTACTGTTTGATCTCAAATGCATTAAGAAGGCAAGAAATTGCACTAAGTAACTTTTGATGAGGCACAGCTGTTAATTGAAAAGCATTCCAGGTGACTACCTCATGAAGCTGCTTAAGATGATGCCAGTAGTGTACAAAACGTCAAGGTAAACGGTGGTTACTTTGAAGAATCTCAAATATGAAACATGCATTTTTTTTTTTTAAACACAGTTCCATGTTATTTTATAGTTTGGATGCCTTCAGTGTTGTTCTACAGTGTAGAAAATGGTCACAATGAAAGAAAGAAAGCACAACTTTATCACACACTTGTGAAATTCCTCTCTGCATTTAACCCATCTGAAGCAGGGTACACACGTGAGCAATGAGCACATGCGCATACCCAGAGCAGTGGGCAGCCATGCTAACAGCGCCCGGGAAGCAGTTGGGAGTTAGGTGCCTCGCTCAAGGGCACCTCAGCATGGAGGAAAAACTTCTGAGTAGGGGTGTCTAAACTTTTGCCTGGTACTGTATATTTTGACAAAATGCCAGAAACGGCTCTGGTATTGCAATAGATGTGCTGAAAATAAACACAAGATATGTGTTGCAGCTGTCTTGTATGCACATGGATAAAAGCAAGTATAACCTGAGGCCAATCCTCATAACCCGTGTTAACTAGGTCCTCATTCATTTACAGTAATGACCAGGTGAAATTCCAGGAGGATCTGTTGAACATCTCCCGCACCACACTATCATCCAAACTACTCACTCATCATAAAGACCACTTTGCTAAGCTGGCTGTGCAGGCAGTGCTTCGACTAAAGGGCTCTGGCAACCTGGAGGCCATCCATGTGATTAAGAAGCTGGGAGGCAGCCTTACAGACTCTTACCTGGATGAAGGTCTGAAGCAAAGTTCATTATGTGTATATACAGTTTGGATTTGGTTCTGCCCGTTGTAGGTCTTTATACTTAGTTTAATTTTGTCTTTCCTAACAGGATTCCTACTTGACAAGAAGATTGGTGTTAATCAGCCCAAAAGGATTGAGAATGCAAACATCCTTATTGCCAACACTGGCATGGACACTGACAAGATCAAGGTACGGTTTTAAATCTTGTGTCTGTCTGGTCTTTCTATCTTTTTCTGTCTTTGTCTTTCTTTCTGTCTTTAAATGCTTTTTTCCCCCTTTATTTTATGAGAACACACCCATTCATTGTCGATGTACATGGTTTCTGTAGGTCTTTGGCTCCAGAGTGCGTGTTGACTCTACAGCAAAAGTGGCAGAAATTGAGTTGGCAGAGAAAGAGAAGATGAAGGAGAAAGTTGAGCGCATTCTGAAGCATGGCATTAACTGCTTCATCAACAGGTACAAGGTGTACACAAGACACACAATTCACCTACATCTTTTGACAACTAAACGGAAACTGTATTTCTATAGGCAGTCTCCATTTTATTTTTTTTTTATATATTACAACTGCTAAAAAATGTATAGCATTTGAAAACTGTGTGACCTTTGAGGTGATTAAGTTCCTTTCTTCTCCAGACAGCTGATCTATAACTACCCTGAGCAGCTGTTTGCTGCTGCTGGTGTCATGGCCATAGAACATGCTGACTTTGCTGGAGTAGAGCGACTGGCATTAGTCACAGGTATGTAAATAAAGGACCTGCAGACTTATGGAGAGTGCCATAGTCTGTTTCTGCTCATACCAAAATCAAAAATAAAGCCCAGAAAGGTATTGTAAGACCCTTGGTTTTGCATAAAGACAACAAGGTAAAATCCTAACTTATTATTATACCCCCCCCACTCCAAAGGAGGGGAGGGTATACTGGTTTAACTCTGTCCGTCCGTCCGAAACACCCTTTATCTCAGCAACCGCAAATCATAGCCACTTGGTACTTGTTACCAAACTTCAGCTTGGGGTTCTATACTGTTCTCAGGTCTGTCACACATCAACTTCCTGTTTACCGACTGAATGTATTTACAAAACTTATAGGGTGGATTTTGACGCTATTTCAAAATGACAGTTTACCAGGATGCTATTTGAAGTCCCTGGGGAGAACACTGCTCTTACTTGTTTCAGGGTTAGTTATTTGTCGAAGTCAACATTCATAATAAGTTTCCTATTCCTTTGATTGCTTGCATTCTGATGTAAGTGAGCAGTAGCTCACAGTTGATCTTGTTAGGATTAATATTACAGTTGAGGTAATAGGACTTGGTCTTATAATCCCTTATTGGTGTTCACCCTAATTTTCCCACCCACCAGACAAGTCTCCTCTATTACATGGCAACTATCAACCAGGGAGGGTGAAGGTCCTCACATGTTTCCTCTGAGGCACGTGATGCCAACTGACCGCATCTTTTCGAACTGCTTGTGCAACATTAGGGAGCAGTGTATCTGCCCACTTCCATATGCATGAGCTCAAAGACACCTAATATAGGCTAGCACTGCTGTAATTAACAGGGGTGAGCGAGTATGCCACTCCTCCCTCCCTGAGAACATGGGCCAGTTTTGCTCTCTCGAGCTCCCGGCCATGGCATCATCAGGATTCGAACTAGCAATCTCTGGAGGATAGGGCAACATATTTCTGTTGTGCTGCTCAGGGACTGACATAAGAGATTATTAGATATATGAAACATAAGGGCTAAGCATAATTAATATTAACTGCATAAGTACTGCCACAGAGGTGAATATCCTTGTACATTTTTTTTTTTTCTCTTTTGGGGAAACAGGATAAGGATGATAATTTGTCTGCTGCATTTGCTTTTAACACTGGATTGCTTCCTTTATCAGGAGGGGAGATTGCATCCACCTTTGACCACCCTGAGCTGGTAAAGCTGGGCCACTGCAAACTCATTGAGGAGGTGATGATTGGAGAGGACACTCTCATTCATTTCTCTGGAGTGGAAATGGGTAAATATCTATATGGACTGCTGAATGTGTTATTTATAAGGATTCTGCCTCTCCCTCATTCACACACATGTACTCCATCTTGCTCCTACTTGACTTTCATTCCCCTTGTCTCTAGTGCATTTCTCAATGTCTCGAAGTTTTCTTCCACTTGCTCCCTGTTCTCGCTACAGGTCACAATATCTTCTACAAACATTATTTAACACACTATGAGCAGTGCAAATAGTTAGGCATATGAGAAATTGCGATATAAATTTATGACTTTGAATCAATGAAATAAAAAAAAATTAATCAAAATTATCAGGCTGCATAATCTTAGTTTTTCCCAAGCTGTAAATGGATTTGTTTAGACAGTAGAGGGCGCAATAATGTACAGTAGCAGGAACACACATGACGTCACCCGAAGTGGAAGTAAGGCATCTCTAATGCTGCTAAAACACGCAAAAATACAAATCTAAAATGAGAAAGGGCTGTTGTGCGATTGATTTTTGTATAAATTCAACAAGAAATCGGAGATCATTTTACAGACTGCTGAAAACTGAAAAGAAAATGAAGGTAATGTTCGTAAGTTTATTCAGAAAAAGGTCTGTTAATGTTTTCATTTGTAGTAAAAGGAATATTTTATTACTAATAGGTGATTTATATTTTACTTCAACTTTTACAAATGTGGGTAAATTGTTGGTTATGAAGAAAATGAAGAAAAATTTTTAAACAATATTTTAGTTGATCAAGAATAGGAAAATGGGGGGGGTTGTTTGTTTTTTAATTTTATTTATTTATTTTTTCAAAAATATCATGGGAAAACAAATTGTGAGCCCAGTATCCTAAATCGATTTGTGAATTGGGTGCGTCATTACATGTCTACAAATAGCAGCTTGGGCTGATGCAAAGAAGACACCGTGTCATTTGCAAGTGCAGATGTCCAGGGTTGTCATGAACTTTGTTACTGTGAAAAACTGAAGGTGCAGTTTGTAATGTTTCATGTCTCTAAGGTAAATCTGAATAGTAAAGGCCGCATATGCCTTGTGGAGTTGGCTTTTCAGGAAAGTTAGATTTTCATGCATGGAGTTGATATCAAATTGTAAATGGAGTCATAAAATGAGTGTTTTCTTATGCATGTTTGAAAAGATTGCAGGTCTAGAAACATTTACATTGGCTACATTAAACATAAACTGCATTTTTAAATCTTACAGATTCTTAAATGTCCATATATAGATTATTAACCTCTCCATATGTGGGTATCAGATCAAACTCTGAACAGAGTCTATAGATGATATATTTGTGTATGTGTGTGTCTTGTTAGGCGAGGCCTGTACTATTGTTCTACGTGGTGCAACGCAGCAGATTCTGGACGAGGCTGAGCGTTCTCTCCATGATGCGTTGTGTGTGTTGGCTCAGACCGTTAAAGAGACTCGTACGGTCTATGGTGGAGGTATGTGGAGGTCTTGATCATAGCAGTTTATTTAGCTTCTCCTTTTCTTGCCATGAATTCAATCTGATTGCAGAGTCCAGGTGAACTGTTTAACCCCAGCAAATTTCTGTTTTACATTGCCTCTTACATGGAAAAATAAATAAAATTCATGCTCTGTGTTGTATTACTATAAAACAATATTTATATGAAGTTTTCAGGAATTTGACCAGTTTATGGAAAAATTTACCCCTCCCCTGTCCCGTAGGTTGTTCAGAGATGTTGATGGCTAAAGTAGTGACAGACCTGGCCAGCAGAACCCCAGGAAAAGAAGCTGTGGCTATGGAGTCTTTTGCCAAAGCTCTGAGAATGGTGAGAGCTGATAGATAATTACATAATGATCCCTGAGCATGACTCTAATGATAGTCATGCTCAAGGATTTGTGTAGTCATTGCTTTTCATTCTTGAAGTACATTAAAATTTATTCATTTGAGCGCGAGATACTTTTAACCATCTCTTTTATGGATGTTTTGTAACTTCTAAGATTAACTTTTAAAGTTTAGGAAATGTTTGTGCCGGACTTGATTAGTTTATGACTTGGAATGTGGTGGTGTTTTAAAGTCCCACTGAAGATTAGCCTAATGAACATGTTTATATCCCAGCTGCCAACTATAATTGCGGATAATGCTGGTTATGACAGCGCAGACCTCGTGGCTCAACTGAGAGCAGCTCACCAGGAGAATAAGACCACTTTTGGTCTGGGTGAGTTCTGGCATAGTATCACACATGCATAGCGATCAGCTTTATAACAAACAAAATGTGCATCTTGGCAGTTTTTCTTCTTGTATCAATCAATTATACATTGTCTTCTAAGCACCTTCTGACCGTTAACTCTGTTGTGCCTCCAGACATGACGCGTGGTACAATTGGTGACATGGCTGAGCTGGGTATCACAGAGAGCTTCCAGGTGAAGAGGCAGGTACTGCTAAGTGCCGCAGAGGCAGCAGAGATGATTCTTCGTGTTGATGACATTATCAAGGCTGCACCAAGGTAGGTTAAAACTGCCCACATAATATAACCCTGCTGTGGTGAATCTTGGAATAGTGCTCGTTTACTTGAGTCATTGATTGCCCCCATGGAAACAAGCTTCTCGCTTTGGCTGATTCATGTCCTTACTTAATTAGTTGTGTGACGCCAGATTTAGCTTTACGTAATGAAACATTTCTCACAACTACTCAAAGGTTATGACTTACTGAGAGACAATATGTTATGACTCACTAACTGCAATATTTTCTTCCAGGAAACGTGTACCAGATCACCACCCATGTTAGGAGAACAGAAGTGTGGAAAGCAGCCTGTGTATTTATTATCTGCAATGACGACGTTGTTCTTGCAGTTTTGTCAGTGTGTAACACAGTTAGCACCGCAGAGGTTGTCTGTGTCCTGCCCTATTCAAACATGGCAGTATAGCTTTCTTTATCTCATCTCTCATTATCTCTAGCCACTTTATCCTGTTCCACAGGGTCGCAGGCAAGCTGGAGCCTATCCCAAATGACTACGGGCGAAAGGTGGGGTACACCCTGGACAAGTCGCCA
>JANZLB010000014.1:24913336-24924749 GCA_026167865.1 Notarius quadriscutis
GATGTTTTAGGTCATATTTATGCAGAAATATAGAAAATTCTAAAGAGTTCACAAACTTTCAAGCACCACTGTACATATACATCACTGTCCCTCATCTACGGGGCACAAGGGCTCACTGAATAATTTCTAATAGTTTTCACAGAAAGACTTTTGGACAGATCTGTTAGTAAATCATTCAAACACCAGTTTAAGGAAAATCTTTCGGAAGAATGGTGTCCCTCCAGTACAGTTCCTGAAACTTAAAACCAATGCTAAGTTCAATGAAGCTGTTCTGGCAGCTCAAGATAAAGACACTCATGTTGGTTTTCCCTTCAATTTATCACCCATCTGTAGCGATTTACTGTATGTCAGAATAGAACATGGTCGACCGTAGTTCCCAGGACCTTATGATCCAGCACAACATTCTAAAAACAAACAAATCTAAGGGCCATACTTCAGATATAATTACACAACTTGTACATTCCAATATATTCAGTATATAATATTTGAAGCTTTATTTTCTGAGTGAATCAGGAACTGAATTAAAAACTGTTTACTCATTTGGACGACAGATTTAAACGTGACCCAAAGCCCTATTCCCCTAATCTATTTAGTTCCTTTTTTTTTTTTTAAACTAGGGACAAAAATGATCCAAAAAAAAAAAAAAAGTTCAGTGCTGAGTTAAGAGTGTGTTAAAACTGGCAGCTGCAAACATACATAGCACCCCACTGAGTGCCTGTAGTGGATTATCACACATGGGCTGTTTTCTGGCTCAAATTAATGGGGACGGCCATCGAATTCAAATGCCTCATCCATATCGTTGTAATTGGCTAAATATTCAGACATTACTTCATGAATTCTACATGACTACTTTCAGAAAACCTCATGCAATAATCAACTACAGGCACTGAATGAGGCACTGCCTCAGAGACCAGAAGTGAAAGGTAAAACAATTACAGTTTCTTTACAGTTATTGAGGTAAACAGATACAGGTGCATTACTGTAGGGCTCCTTTCCATGTTATCAGTGTCTGAAAACATTATGAGCCCGTCAGTGGTGAAAACAAGCAGTTTACTTTTATATGGATTTTGCTCTACAGGATTCCATTGCATAGCTGTTTGCAATTTCTGGTTAGTGTTCCAACTCAATATTGGACCAGTCTTTGCCATTTTTGTCCTTAATAACTACTTGGACCCAAACAAATGGGAAAATTGTTTTATTTATTTAAAAAAAAATTTTTTTTTTTGACTCCTCAATACTTTATGTTGCATCGCGTGAGGACTTCACAAGTGAATGTAAAGAAGTACTTTACGCGTCACTCTTTTTTCTTGTTTTAAGTCAATGAATTATGCATTCTCCATAATAGCCATAAAAACCTGAAAGTAATTCAGTTACATGACTAGAGATGTAAACATAAGTATTTAATAAATAAGGAAGCATTATGTTCTCAGTATTCACCCTCATCTCCGGTTGATAGTCAGGCATACGGAGTAACACTTTTACCATCAAGAGGAAAGTGTAAGACTGCACATCAATTAACAAAAGAAACTCATTTGAGGACCAGATTCATGACAGGCCACTGGTTTAAAAGTGGAGTAACAGACTGCCCTGACATTTCTTAATTAATACTTTCCACTTCAGTGGTTGTCATGTGATCTTAACTGGTTCCATGACGTCAAGAGTGTGAATCACACGGACATAAATGGCAGTAATTTTGCCACCACTGAGCAAAATTAATTAAAGCATTTAAAATTCATTAACTCCTTATTAATTATGAAGAACATGCTTAATGTGTTAATGAGGTTTAGAAGCACTAACCGTGAATCATAGACCCCAGGTGTCCTGCAGGACTGTCCTGAACACGACTGCAGCATCATCAAGCGATGATTCATTTTCTCCAGAACCTCCTGATCAATGCTTTTGGCAATGTTTTTGAGCTGGAAGGGGTCTGCTGTCAGGTTATACACTTCCACAAACACCTACAACAAGAAAGACAGTAAGATATGAGACTTGGCTGTGGAAGTGTGCTTTCTAATTTATTATTTAGCAAATGGCCAATCATTTAATTTCTCTCACACACACACACACACACACACACACACACACACACACACACCACTGCAGTTACTGATAAATTACATTTACAGAAACAGACAAAGCCCTCACTATATTCTGGAAACCACTCTCACTGTATGGTTGCACAGTACAAATGGGTGGAATGTGTGTAGGGATACGTTTAAAATTGACATTTTTCTGTAACGCTGCTTTGCGACAATGTCCATTTTTAAAAGCTCTATACAAATAAAACTAACTTGAATAGAACAGTACTGAGGAGCTTTTCTGTAATAGAAATTGGATCTCTCGTTCAGTTAAGAAATGATGCTTAGCACTCCACCATCACTCATTTATATAAAGTCTGCTAACTTCTGGCCCCCCCCAAAAAAAAAAAAATCTGAAATGGAGAAAAAGTAACTTGGACCCATTACATGGTAATACTTTGAATCCTTTTTTTTTTTTTTTTTTTAAATGTATAAAAATGATGTCAGAGGCACTTCAAAACTACTAACTGCATCTTTAAAATGGATTATTTTGACTTGAACATCAAAAGTGATCAGACAAATAATGAAGCATCAAAGTGTGTTTATTTCTGTTTACCTCATCATCATCAAACTCGCAGTACTGCAGGTTGGTAGTCTGGGTGACTGTGCGAACGCAAGCGTATGTATTGTTATATGCATCTTCACATACGCAGTCAGGAAAACACTCCTAAAGGAAAAAGATTGTATTACAGTATTGTAATTGATGCTGATTTTGGTCTTTACATATAGACACATTTCCTTACTGAGACTCCTGGGCCCAGGTTGGGACAAGCTGGATCTGAGACATTGCGTCCTTCTCCTTCATACTCCACCAGAAAGTCAGTTCTCCATGTATTGTTCTCCTTCCCAATCTGAGACACATTCAGAAAAACACACACACTGTTCAGATGGTAGAGAGAGTAACTAAATTCCCCACCCCCCAAACTGATAAAAACATAAAACCAAGGAATTTATTTAGCTTTGCCATGGTGAGATATACAGTCAAACCGGAAAGTCTGCACACCCCCTTCACCTTCTATTACGTTACAGACTTATTCTACAATGGATCAAGTTCATTTTTTGTCACAAAATAGCCCATAATGACAAAGTGAAAGCAGGTTAAGAAAACATGCAATTTAATTTTACTTACAAAAACAGATTGAGGGGTTACATATCTGTACACACCCTTAGCCTAATACTTGGTCGATGCACCTTTGGCAGCAATGACAACTTCAAGGCGTCTTGGGAAAGAAGCTACAAGCTTGGCATACTTGTTTCTGGACATTTTTGTCCATTCCTCTTGGCATATCCTTGCAAGCTCCATCAGGTTGGATGTGGAGCACTGGTACACAGCCATTTTCAGCTCCTTCCACAGATGTTCAATTGGATTCAGGTCTGGGCTCTAGCTGGACCACTCAAGGACATTCACAGACTTTCTCCAAAGCCACGCCTTTGCTCTCTTGGCTGTGTGCTTCAGATCGTCGTCATGTTGGAAGGTAAACCTTCACCCCAGTCTGAGGTCCAGAGCATTCTGAAGCAGGTTTTCAAGGATCTGTGTGTACTTGGCTGCATTCATCTTTCCCTCCATCAGGACTAACTGCCCCATTCCCACAGCTAAAAAACATCCCCACATCATGATGCTGCCACCACCATGCTCCACTGTAGGGATGGCATTAGCCAGGTGATGAGTGGTGCCCGGTTTCCTCCAGATGTGACACTTAGTATCCAGGCCAAAAACTTCAATTTTGGTTTCATCAGACCAGAGAATCTTGCTTCTCATGGTTCAAGAGTCCTCCAGGTGCCTTTTGGCAAACTCCAAGTGGGCGGTCATATGCCTTTTACTAAGGAGTGGTTTCTGTCTGGCCACTTTACCATAAAGGCCCGATTTGTGGAGTGCTGCCTGAACGGTTGATCTTCTGAAAGGTTCTCCCATCTCCACAAGGATACACTGGAGCTCTGTCAGAGTGACCCTCAGATTCCTGCTCACCTCCCTGGCCAAGGCCCGTCTTCCCCGATCGCTCAGTTTGGCCGGGTGGCTAGGTCTAGGAAGATTCTTGGTGTTTCCAAACTTCTTCCATTTATGAATGATGGTGGCCACTATGTTCTTTGGAACCTGTAAAACTGCAGCAATTTTTCTGTACCCTTCTCCAGAGTTATGCCTTGACACAAGCCTGTTTCTGAGGTCTGCAGATAATTCCTTTAACCCCATGACTTGGAGTTTACTCAGATATGCACTGTCAACTGTGGGACCTTACAGTATATAGGCAGGTGCTGGCCATGTTCAATCAATCGAATTTACCACAGGTGGACTCCAATTAAGTTGTAGAAACAGCTCAAGCAGTATCAGTAGAAACAAAATGCACCTCAGCTCACTTTTGGGTGTCATATCAAAGTGTGTGCACACATTTTACATTTTGATTTTTAATAAATTAACACAAACATCTACAAACCTGCCTTCACTTCGTCATTATGGGATATTTTGTGTAGAATTGTGGGACAAAAAAATGAAAATCTATTGTAGAACAAGTCTGTAACATAAAACGTGGAGAAGATGAAAGGGGTGTGCAGACTTTCTGGTTTGACCACACACACACACACACACACACACACACCACTACAGCTTTCACCAATTACAGTGGCCCCATTATACCTAATCTGCATGTCTTTGAACTGTGGGGGAAAACCGGAGTACCTGGAGGAAACCCACACAGATACAGGGAGAACATGCAAACTCCACACAGAAAGGCCCCTGCTGGCTGTGAGGTTCGAACCCGGAACCTTCTTGCTATGAGGAGACACCGTGGTAACTACTGTACCACCACGCCACCCTAAGGAAATTAGCATGCCTACGTTTCCTGTACATAACTTGTCTATTGCTACTTACCATAGCAGGTAGAAAGGACATCCCATCCATCTGAGTCTTATTGACATCATACCCTGCCATGTCCAGGATTGTTGGACCCAAATCTATATTTGCTACAAGTAACTAGTGAGAATGGGGGATAAGAGAAAAGGGGAGAGAGGGGTAAAAAAAAAAAAAAAAAACCTTGACATGAATGTACAGCATTACGTAACTGAAATGTTACTGTGCTTTCTAAAAGCTTGTGTGGCTTACCGGGCTGGTCTGGTTGGGCTTGATGTTTGGTCCTCGTACTAGCAGAGGAACTCTGATGTCAAACTCATAAAGCTGACGCTTGTCCATGGGGAGAGAAAACTGGCCTAAGAGAGAGAAAAAAAAAACCGAATTTAAAGAAGTACAAAAAAAAGTGGATAACAGAGACAATGACAATCAGGATTTTTGTTGTGATGTACCAGTGTGGTAGCCATTGTCAGAAGTGAAAAAGATATACGTGTTCTCCAGCTCTCCTCTGACTTCCAGTTTCTTCACCAACTTCTCCACCAGATCATCTACAGACAACAGAGTACGCCACCTAGCAGAGGTGTAGAACCACCATAAGAATGCATTTAAAATCCAGAAAGTCTTAATTAAAAATCATAATATGCAACACGTACCGCTTTCTGTAAGCATTGTCAAGGAATTCCACAGAGGAGTTCATCATTGGAGTCTTTGTCTGTCTAATTAGCCAGTGTTTATCCTAGAAGAAGAAACGAAATGGAGCCAATATATTGGTACGAATTTTAAAATCACTAACAAAACATCATAAAAACAGAGGCAGCTACAGCACAAAGGTGTGTATATTTATGCATGTCTATAGTTTAACAGGGAGCTGCACATTGAATCTCACTGTATTTGTACAATGACAATTACAAGGTATTTGTATTCATATACACTTAAGACAAAAACACACATTGTGCTCATTATAAAAACAGATGCAAAAATGGTGAACGTTGAGATATTAAAAATTCAAAGTGACTTTAAAAGTCACTTTGAATTTTGAGTTTAAAAATTTCCATCCCCAATTCTGAATGTGAGACATTCCCACCCTCTTCCTTTAACTGCTGCCAACATCTTTTGTCCCCCCCGGTCATCAAATGTTATACACTTGCCAGATGTAATACTCTACCTGCTTCAAATCATGTCTGAAGAACAAGAGGGTAATAACCAAAATTCTTATTGAAATAGTGTCTTGTTTATTCTGCATCAGGTTTTCATTTGTAGCCTTACTTCAGGATACACCCAGGGGGATGCAAATTTAGCCCCCCCCACACACCACACAGGTATACCTTGCTATGGGTGTTGAAACTGGGATCTCTCGGGGCTTTGACTTTGGAAAACTGGCCTTCATATTGAGGAGCAGCTGTCCAGGGAGAGTGAGGAGCTGGCGTAGACACCATCATGAAAAATGGCCTGTAGTTAGACTTGTACTGGAGAAAGTCTAGTGATATGTTGGCCTAAGACAGTGAAAGGAAGTAAAACTCCACTATTAAGCGGAATTAACACTAAACATAAAAGGCACGTATTTAAGTTTAAGCAACTACATATTCATCTTAATCATGAATGATATGTTGGGGATTTGGAGGAATAGCACTCACCAGAACATCAGTAAGATAGTCCTCAGTATAATTCTCTCCATGCCTCTGGGCTTTACCATTTACTGACAGTGTGTAGTTGTAATACTTTGAGTTTTTCTCCTGTGAAAAATCAGCAAAGTGAACTGGTCTATGGTGGAGATCGAAAGAAATGTAAAGTTCAAGAAGACTGCAATTCCACATTAGCTATAAAATCCAGTAGGTGTATGCAAATTTTACAGCTCTTCAATACTGGGTAGTTTTTTTTTTTTTAAAGCAACAACCTAGAACATTTTCACAGACAAAGGAAACTGGTAACCATGAGAGGCTAATGCTCCAGACAGCAGAAACATTACAGCTCTTTTAAATCTGTTTATGCAAGGCTCTGAATCAGGTCGTTTAAGTAATATACAAAATCAGTCTATAAGATTTTCTCTGCGCTGAAGGCAACCATTCAGAGGACTACAGCTGGTTCTGCTTTTACTAAATCTCCTCCCATTTACAGTGGTGTCAAAGACAGAACAACTGTATTCAAAAACCCACAGATAAAGACTATTGATTTACAACCAGAGTTTAATCCTGCTATAAATGCAGTTGAGATTACAAGTCAGGAGATTAGCATTTAAATATACTCAAACCTGGGAAGACAAATTATGAGTTTTGGTATAAAATGCTCAAAAACAAAAAAAGACATTCACGTTTCCTTACCAGTGCAAACCAGTAGTCCCAGCCTGGGGGAACATGCTCCACTCCTCCAGCCTGTTTGTCACCATACTAAAACAGACACGGAGTTACAGTCAGAGTTTACATCAGTTCACTCAAAGCTACAGAGTTATATGGATTGTTCTATGATGAAATGTACTTTTACAGAATGCGTACCGTACCAGTCAAAAAAGTTTGGACACGCCTAATCCAGCATTTTTTCTTTATTTTTATTCATGAAGACACTTCATGTCTTAAGGTAATGATGGATGTCGTTTCTCTTTACTTACCGTAGTTGAGCTGTTCTTGACATAATATGGATTACTACAGTTGTCAAGTAGGGTTATTTACTGTATTTTTATTTTTTACTATTTGATGATTCCAAATGCATTAAGAAGGCAAGAAATTGCACTAATTAACTTTTAACGAGGTACAGCCGTTAATTGAAAAGCATTCCAAGTGACTACCTCATGAAGCTGGTTAAGATAATACCAACAGTGTGCAAAGCATCATCAAGGTAAATGGTGGCTACTTTGAAGAATCTAAACTATGAAACATGGTGTTTTAACACATTTTTGTTTACCGCATAACTCTATACATGTTCAAGTTTTTATGTCTTCAGCATTGTTCTACAATGTAGAGAATAATAAAAATAAATGATATATATATATATATATAAAATGAATGAGGTGGTGTGTCAAAACTTTTCATTGGTACTGTATGATAAAGAAACATCATGGTTGTGACCGGTGATGCATGATGGCAGAAAGGGCACCTCGTTCATGTACTTCCCAGCAAAGAACGTCTGGTAGTAGCCATACTTCTGCAGTAGGACTGGAAAAGTAGAGGGCTCCTGGCTCTTCTGCCAGGCGGGACTGCTGCAGTTGCCTTCCAGTGTGTTGTTGATCACTCGGTGGTTGTGTGGGTATTTGCCTGTTAGTATGCTGGCTCTGCTGGGACAGCACAGGGGGCTCGCAACAAACTGACAGACAGATCAGAGTGGGTTACATCAGCGGTTTAAAGCCCAGGTCTTGTTGCTGCCTAACAAAGTTTGTGTACTTTTTATTTTGGCATATACTAGTCTATTTAGACACATAAATGACATCAGTTAATTTATCAAATGGCCATCAAGTTACAAAACTGGGAGCAATCAAGAAATGTATCCTAAATGATTCAGGTCCAATTATTGTATTCTGTATAGGTTTATTTCATAACATTAAAAACATCCAGACAACAGTCATACCAACCAAAACACACACACACACACCCCTAAATACATACCAACCTACATATTTACACACACACCTATATACATACATAAACATTTACACACACACCCCTACATACTATACATACATACCAACCTACACATTTACACAAACACCTATATACATACATAAACATTTACACACACACCCCTACATACATACACACACACACACACACACACCCCTACATACATACCAACCTACACACACACACCACACACACACACACACCGTGTTTGTAAAGGTTATTCCTGCATCCCCAATCAACTTCCTTGTTTTGTTTAAGGGAATCTGTGAACACAGAAAGGAAAAAAGCATGACGCAAGCTCCAAAGGCATCATTCACAAGATTCCCATGGAAATTAGTGAAGCATAATCGCCAAAAACTTACCATCCCACCGATGGCGAGGTCCAAATCATCGGTGAGAATCAGCACTATGTTTGGTTTGTGGTATGTTGTGGCCATCACAGCCAGACTGCTCATCAGAAAAGCGACCCGAATAAAAGTGAAACGGGATGTTGTGTGCAGACATAATCGAATAATCGAGGCCATGTTGGCTGCAAATTTAAAAACACACAAAACTATTCACAAAGAATAACTCATTAAACGACAAAAATGAAACCGTGTTAAGAAAAGTATATAACTACAGGCGCTACTTCAAATAAAAACGCTTTACTGCATCTCAACTGGTTTATATTCCTGCCTGAAGTACACTCATGTGGGCATGAAATAAATAATCACTACACCCTATATAGTGCACTACACAAATGATTCCTACACTCTATCTAGTGCACTAGTTTCCCAATGAGAAGCCGCTGAACGCTCTAAAGGTCCGCCCCTCTTTCACAGTCACATGCTCTTCAGAACCGGAAGCTCCGGTCAGCTGATGACTTACATGTGTGCGCGCGCTGCGCTGTTACCTTAAACCCGCCCATGTAATACGTTGTGATTGGTCCTTGTTCAACGCCCGTCAAAGGGTCCTTATTACCGATTGGTCAGTGTGTAAAGCCAGTCGAAAACAAAACAATCGTTCCTGCTTGGAAAAATATTTAATATATATAGTTAGTAATATAGAGTTAATATATTTCACAAAAAGAAAAGCCGCATGCTTTAAGAAACAAGTGCTGCCATTTACAGAAGTTTCACTTGTCTTTAGAAGGTACATAAGGCAAACAAAAACAAACAGGTTCAGATGAGAAAAAGGAATTGGAGAACTCCGAGTTTAAATTATAGTTAGACAACTCTGTGTTAAATATGTTAAGCCACACATCAAACATGTGTTTGATTAAAAAAAGAAACATATTAAATTAAAATAATACATAAAATACGAATTTCTTACTATTATTATTATTTAAATTTCTTACATACCTATACCATACCATAGCTATAATCCAAATCTTCTGTGAAGTAAGAATATATATCCAGAATTGTCTGCATTTGTATACAACCCTACTTTTACATACACGTCACGTAATTTTATTTATTTTATTTGATTGATTGCTTTATTCCAAACAGTAAAGAAGATATAAAAACAAAAAAAAAGCTGCAATAATCAAAACATCGTCATAAACAAACAGAATAGCGTATAGTCACAAGGCAGTAACATAATAATGTTCGGAAAGGATTAAGAAGTAAATAACATCAAATCCTAACCCTCTATACCACCACTAATCAAACGTCACTTTCTGCCATAATAAACTATATATACATTTATTTAATCAGGAAAAGTCCCATTGAGTTACAATAAGTCTTCTCCTGGCCAAGACTGGCGGTAAAAAGTTTCAAAATACATAAAAAACAAGACAAAGTTACATACTACACCACAAATCCCAGGCATTACACTTAATATGACAAATAACAAGCTAATACAGACACAAAGGGCGCCGAGTTAAAAACGTTACGTAATAACGTCAAAGTTGTCTCGCGCCTTGTGCACCTGCCCCGTGTCCTTTAGTGGCGCGCGCGCGCACCTGCCGCTGGGAAACTTGTGTGTGGAGAGGAGTTTGGGAAAGGGCTGGACTACCGCACTGCAACACGCTTTTCAGGAAGGAAACCAGAGCTCTGGACAGATATCACGCAGCCGAGAGCTCCAGCAGCGACACGGCGCACACCCGGAACTCCGGTTCCTTCTCCCAGACTCGTTATTACAGTAATATCACCGTTTATCTACGCGGCTGCAGTTCATTCTGATGAGCTGGCGAGAAACAAAGGTCTCTGGGCTTTTTAATCATAAAATGTCAAGCGTTAAAGTTCCAGAGCAGGACCTGAGAGAAGTGGACATATGCGACGAGGAAAGCGGAGTTTTTGAAAACTCGCTCAGAGTTTCAGCAGAAAGCCGAGTCGGATTACATGATGAACGGTCACGTGATCTACAGCCACATTCAGAGCACGCTTTTAACAGTTTGGCACCCAAACGGTGTTTGGGTTCTGACGCTGCAGGAAGGTCTGTCTGCCTGGAGACACTGTGCCAGGAAGCCTGGACACGGTGTGGTGGAGATGATGGCAGGTCCGTGTGCCGGTCATCCATCGTGGACTGTCTCCTGGTGGAGCTTTACGACACGTACAGCAGTGGGAAGGGCCTCAGGAGCGCGGACAGTCTGGACAGCTCGACTGAGGCCTCAGGATCAGATGCGTTTCTGGGCAGGAGCAACACGGCGTCCAGCTTTCTGCAGGAACTACAAGAAAAACACACCAAGAGACATCAGAGAAATTATCTCTCCCAAAAAGGTCTGTTTCTGGGTTTTATCCAAGCCTGTCACAAATGGAAATGTAAGATAGGCTGTACTACACACACACACACACACACACACACACAGGTCTTTCAAGAGTTCTACAAAAGTTCTCATCTCATTATCTGTAGCTGCTTTATCCTGTTCTACAGGGTCGCAGGCAAGCTGGAGCCTATCCCAGCTGACT
>JANZLB010000014.1:25123614-25138053 GCA_026167865.1 Notarius quadriscutis
GCTGGGATAGGCTCCAGCTTGCCTGCGACCCTGTAGAACAGGATAAAGCGGCTACAGATAATGAGATGAGATGAGACTTACACTAAAAATCTGACGGCCACCACTAAGTGGCGCTGTATGGCTTTAAACAAACATCGCTGGGAAAAATATGTGATTTAGAATAGCCCATCCAACAGATTCTGCAAAAGTGCCTCTTAAATATATAAATGGTCATGGACTACAGGCAAAAGTGGTGAGGAGTACCTTTGGTATCTTTCCCTTGATAGTCAATAGTGAGATGCAAGAGGGGTAACAGGTTGTCATCATCAAGCAGAACTTTGTGAGCAGCTTGCTGAAAGGCCACATTCACATCTGGAAGAATGTGTCAGAGTGATAACTAAATGATCATTTCTTTCTTTTTTTTTTTGTCAAATTGGAAGAACAATAATGAGAGCTCACATCATACACACCATGTTCGGTTACAGCTGATGGTGGGGTCTTGAGCATGTGCTGGGCAAGGTCAATGAAGGCCTGATACAGTTCACCACGTCCCAACAAATAAAAATCCTTTATGATCTATGGAGAAAAAAAACAAAACAAAAAACACTTCTGTACAGCAATTAAAGGTGGATATGGTGAAAAAAGAAATAATGTCATGATATTTAAAGCTATACGGCCTTTCGATTTCAAAATAAATAAATAAAAATCAATCGGTGAAATTTAGTTCCCTCTGAAATTTGGTCATTGTGATGTATGTTTATTTCTGTAATATCTCAAAAAAAATCAGGCCATTCTGTGGCTGGGAAGTTATTTAATTTGAGGGGATTCCCGAGCAAATAACATGCATGAAATCGCTAGCTTTGCGCGATCAAGCAGACAGAGAAAGTCCATGTGCGCATGTTTACCTTCTTCTTCTTTTGGGTTTTACAGCAGCTGGCATCCACAGTGTTGCGTTACTGCTATCTATAAGTTTACCTTGACAGTGCACTGACAGTTCCATCATTCTGTCACTAAACGAACAGCTGATCACACCGAGGTGCTCGCTGACCGCCGATATTTGTTAGTCTGGCCCTGTGTTTCCTTTCCTTCGCAACATAATGTTGTTTCTTCTTGCTTTCCGTTACTGTAGTCGGTCTTTCATGTTTCATTCACGTCCTCCATTTTTCTCTCCGGTTTCAAATTTGTATCCCACAATGCCTTGCTTGAACGGGGAAAGCCCACCACGTCATGCATGACGTAGTATCTTGAATTGAGTCATGGTGAAGCAGGAAAAAGTAGCGGAGAATTTAAGGCCACGTGGCCCTAAATTCATTCATTGTTCTATTTAAAAAAACTAATAAAATTGGAAGACTGTGATTCAAATTCAGTAGCTTTCGTTCCACTAAACAAAAATAACTGGGTGTCTGGGAAAATTCTTTTTATGACCTACACCTGAAAAATCTGAAAGGCAGCCTACCTTTAATGCAGGTCTAAAATGGTCGAAGGCACATCCTAATCCATTTCAGTTTAGCAGCATTAAGTAACTAGACTTGTTTTTATAAACTTTCATATTTTGAATTTTACTGTATCACTCATCCAAGTGGCTTCAATGGTTCATGAAGTGTATATAAAACCTATGATTTAACGAAAAAGAAACAGAGAAAGTGTAAAGAAGCAGCTAGTTAGCTCTATGTCTCTCATCTCACAGGAAATAAGCTGCACTTAGTCATGATGCTCCAAAGACAAAGTAGCTGCTGGAGATGTGGCCAGTGTGATAAATGTGACAACTATACTGACAAAACATGCATCCAGCTGTCCTTTGTTACAGCGTGCTGTTCTGTGTGTTATTGTGTGAGTAATTTCTTACTAGGGAGTGGCATCATTTCCACAGCTGTGCTGTTTGTGATTTTGGTCTTGAGCAACTCCACACGGTGATACTCATAGATGGTCTTCCTCCGAACATCTACACACACACACACACACACGTCAGTACCATAAGACTAAACACAACATCAAAACTAAAAGAGAGATTAATGTTTTTCAGATTTCACACCACTGTCTCCATTCGCTGTTTATTCTCCTCTTAAATTGCTCCATATTTTATCGTTGTCCATCCGCCAGGAGAAAAGAAATGAGATGAATGTGCTTTATGTTGCATGTAAAAGTCTTGTTTTGAAGGAAGGATTCTTCTTAAATCATAAACAGCTTTTCTGACAATGCACTGTTTTTAGGGAATGTGAATGTGCGTGTGATTCACTGGTGAATAAACTCAAGCACCGATCAGGCAAAGTGAACTACAGTGTACAGTGAAGCAAATAAGAAGGAACTAATGAACAGATTTTGTGTGTGCCTGACAGCTAGATACTTTTATTTGTCAAACCGCGCTATATTTAAATCTATTAACTCGACTAGGACCTAAATCCCTCAGGAAAAGTGTGTGGGTGTAATGGCTTCCATCTGTCAGATCATGCATGGAATTGCGGCATACTGGCATGGTACAGAAATGTATTTTTTCCTTAAAGGGGCCGGCTCGATATTCCAGATACAATCCGCAACAATCTGGCGACATTTTATCTACATTTTAAATTCTTTCGACTGATCCATTGAACTTTCAAATGATTATTCCGTTGTCATGGACCTGAAGCGACCTCGGCTGTCTTGCACACAGCCGCGAAGGAAAGAAACAATAAGGCAGATTTTGTTCAGAGCTTTCATGTATGATGCATAGCAAAATGTTTGTTTACTTCCTGGATTCCAGCTTTTCATGGATCAGTGGTGTTTCCCTTCCTGCCTGCGGAGAAAAACTCTTAAGACGCAGCATGGATCCAGAGTTAAGCTCACACAGGAAATCATCAGCACTTCATTGCAGTGATCCTGAATGACTGCTAATTGCTTTGATTCGTCTTTATTTTTTTTTTTGCATTAGCAATATCTTAGAAATTTTTTTAACCCATACCTGTTATTGAGCATCATAAAAGCCTTATCACACAGTATGTACTATATTAATAAAACAACATGGACAGTAGTTATATTAACAGAGCTCACAGACTAGCATTTGTTTTAATTAAATCCAGGTCTTAAATCCCATTACGTTTGAAACAAATACACAAAGAACCTGATCATCCATCCATCCATTCTCTGTAGCCGCTTCCTGTCCTACAGGGTCGTGGGTAAGCTGGAGCCTATCCCAGCTGACTATGGGCGAGAGGCGGGGTACACCCTGGACAAGTCGCCAGGTCATCGCAGGATATTATTATTATTATTATTATTATTATTATTATTATTATTATTATTATTATTATTATTATCTCACCTATAGGTCAGCTATACCACAGTGAGGTGGTATTGCCAGATCCAATTATCTTAACACTGCAGTCAACTCTAGTTTTATTTTCTGTATACATAAACAAAGTATAACAAAACATCACACAGAAACAACACTCTTACCAGCTAAGTACTGAAATACTTTCCAACAAAACAGCGCACATGAATGACACTACCCTGATCCCAGCTGCGTACTAAGACTACTAAAACACTTCCAAAGCCCCACCTAGACTTCAACTGAACTGAAAACGTTTACAACCAAAGCAAAGATAAAATGAAAGCTCAAGCCCCCTCTAGCATACATGCTAAAGAAGGCAAATCCAGAACTGGCCAAAATCAGCTACTGACAGCAAAGCAGTATCAGAAAAGCAGATTCAGAGCCCAGTAACTAAGAAAGGAAGGACCAGAGGCCATAATTATACAAGAGGAGAGGGGAAAATCTTGCTGTCCCACAGTAAGAAAAAAATTTAGAGACAGAGAGAGAGAAAGAAAGAGATAGAGAGCAAGTTTCAGAGAAGCATGAAAGCAGGTGCAGCAGCTCGAGAGCAGTGATCAGAGCAGTGACCTTTGAACAGAATTTTGTTTCAACCTTAATCAAAACACACAAGTTCCTGATAATCAGTTACTTGATTAGGGTTGAATTAAATTCTGTTGGACAGGAGCAGAAATCGTGATCATTGCTCTAGAGGAACTACAGTGGGCGAGAAACAAAGAGAAAGATCAGCATTTACCGGGTTCCCTGCAGCCATGGCAGACAGCAACCACTGTCTCCATTTGTCCTTGCCTGGATCGCTGCTCTCCTCCACACTTTTCTGAGGCTGGAACAGACAGAGCCCACGGATCACACACTAACAGGTAACAACACTAAAAACACTAGCGGTTAGGAGCTCCAGCCAGGCACCAGCACTGCTCATGGACAGAGAAGCTGCGCTCTCACCTCCTCTCCATTGCTTGCTCACTTTTCTCTACCTACGTACCTACATCTCACATTCTCTCTCCCTCGCTCTCCCTCTTTCCCCATCCCACTCCTTTGGCCGTGGCAAAACCTGGAGCAGCCCACCATTTTATAGCACCAGATGACTACAGCCAGAGCAGTGCATCATGGTGGGGTTTGCTGCAAGCTGGCAGCGTTTGGCACAAGCCCTCTACCCCTAAATCCTCATTCTAATTGCTTCAGAGAAAAGAAAACATATACACTTCAAGTGCTTTACTCCTTGGTGACAGTTCTGCAGAGAGGAAAAGCAAGACATCCATTTAAGGTTATTATTCGAAACGGGCAGCACAGTGGTGTAGTGGTTAGCACTGTTGCCTCACAGCAAGAAGGTTCTGGTTTTGAGTCCAGTGGCCGACAGGGGCCTTTCTGTATGGAGTTTGCATGTTCTCTCCGTGTCTGCGTGGGTTTCCTCCAGGTGTTCCGGTTTCCCCCACAGTCCAAAAACATGCAGTTAGGTTAACTGGCTACTCTGAATTGCTCATAGGTGTGAATGTGAGTGTGTGTAAGTGTGCAGAAAGGAACCGGCCACCCTACTGCTGCAATTCTGGCCAAGTCAACCAAACATGGTTCGCCTCAAGCCCGGATTAGGTTTGGCAGTGATGATGACGATTATTCAAAACAATAACTAAAAGTATGTGGTGGTATTCTTCAGTTATGGTGTTTTTATTTTTTCTTGAAGACAAAACCTAAAAGAAAACTTCCAGTTTGTAGAGAAATGCAAATAAAACAGTGATTACTTCAGTAGAGCTTTCAGCATTGTGTTAGAAAACTACCCACCTCTCTTTTGTTCTTTTTGTTTCTCCTCTTCCTCTGTCTCTTCTGAAGGAGTAATGTTTCATATTTAGGCCGGGGATGCTCCTGCAGATGGGAAATCAAACAATAATATTTCATTCACATTCTGTATGTAATTCACTGGCTTCAATTGGAAAATTTTCAAACCATTCAAACAGGTCAAAATCCACAGCAAACCAAGGGCACACACCAAGCTTGGACAACTTGGGATGGAAGGTTTATAAAAGAAAAAATGTCAAACCTTTGCTCGTTCCTGATATAGGGAAAATTGCATTTTCAAGATAGAAAGGTGAATATTCAAATTTTATGATCAAATTCAAGTATAACTTAAAACAAATTCAAATCAAATTTAAAATGTAATGAATTAAAACAGTAAGCAATCTAGCTATTATTTTCGTTAAACAAATGTCTACTGTGAGTGTAAGACACAAACCTCTTCTTCCTCCATTCCCGTCATATTCCAGCTGTAGTTCAAAGTGTTCTGTCTGCGTTTCCAGTGCTCCAGAAACATTACAGCTTTATGAGGGAACCAAGAGAAAGTGATATGAGAAGGGGAAAAAGGAGATGAAACGACAAATGAAACTTATTACATAACTGCAAAAATGGGAGGATAACTCATTAATAACGTCAATCGTTTACATATTCTATTACAATTGTCATCTCTATCTTAGCTTGAGCACACTTAGAAACTAGATAATAAGTAATCATATCTGCGGTGAGGTATCATCCCATTCACCTTGAATTGAAACTAAAGAAATGTTTACCATCAGTCTGAAAAACATAAGCAAATGTCAGTGCTCTCAGCTGATGATATTCATTGGTGCAAGATTGTACACAGAGATGCAAGTGCATAATTGTATACCCAGACACATGCACATACTGTATATATTCCATCTGGCCATCTCCCCAACCCAACCCAGGGTAAGTGCTTGCATGTAAGAAATAATGTGTATACCCTGTTGCCACATGCAGCAGTGAAAGACAAAGGGCTTTTACAAAAGCTGCATGAGAAAGGCCGATGATGGAGCCTTGAGCCCACGCAGCCACTGATAGACACAGGTAACACTATACCCAGACTGTTAATCTCCCACACATACTGTACACACAAGTTTTTTGTTTTTTTTTTAATCTCCATCTCCATAGAGACACACCAACAGATCTGCTTACTACCACAGCCTGTTACCTGAGTCTTACATTCATCAGAACAAGGGAATGTTGAGGCAGTGCACAAAAAAATGGACCTATGTTATGCTTGGCCTTACTTTAGAAGACAAATTTGAGAAGGACAGATGGAAGAAGAACATAAAGCAAAGGTGAGGGAGAAGAGGATGATGCCTACCCCAGAGGGACATGAAGATGGCAAAGAAGACAGTGGCTGGGTTGTCAAAGAGGTGGCTAGCACGGGCAGTGCCACAGGCTGTGTTCAGGCGCCAATAATCACAGCCACGATCACAAAGAGGGCACATAGTGAAGTTCTGTTTCTCATCACACATCTCCAGACTGAAACAAAAATTAGACAAAGGACATATCGGTCCAACACGACATAGTAGACTTCTACATGAGTCATTCCCAACTGTGACATGACTGAGTGAATCATATGCAGTTGATTCAAAACAACTGATCACAACTTGTCACGTTTCATTAATATCCATATCAAGATAATCAAGATTATCATCTTCATAATAAATACAACTATTTAATAGATTCACACTGTATTCAGAATTGTGTTGACATTTTCCGTTAACTATATTCCTCAGACATATGTAATCTCTAAAAACCATATGATATAGTAAAACTCTTCCTTGTCTATTTCATCAGAAGTCCAATGATGTAAATAAATTTGCCTTATGCCCCCCTGTGTGTATACTTGTACCTGTCTGATGCACTACAAATGACCCAAGCAACATTTTTTATTGTACATAAATGTCCTACAATTGCAACCTGAGGTTGAGGTTAGCAGACCATGACTCTGAATACACTCCTGCCCCCTCAGGTTGGCCTTCCAGGCCCTTTCATCCTCACACCCACACACACTTTAAGCCTAATGCCTAGTGGCCACACACTGCCTCATACCTAGGAACATTGGTCTCGATGGTGAAACAGCCGTACAGGAACACGATGATGCCTACCACAGATGCCAAAGCCAACAGCTGAGTGTAAACACCAAGCCAGGCAAAGTAGAGGCCTATCTTCTCCCCAAAGTATTTTCTGAGGGCAAAAAGTAAAAGCAAGTATGGCAAAAGCCTCCAGAAACCATGGTCATGTCAATAAGCACAAAAAGCAGTCACAGTATCTGTTTAAGAGCAAAATGTATAGTTATGTATAAAAAATATAGCTGTACCTGATAAGCTCAACAGGCTGATATTTGTAAAATGCTCCATATCTTGCCCATTCATTATGTAACAGCTGTAACAATTCGAAGAGTTTAGGATTCATGATTACAAATAACATTGTGTTTGATTAGTTTATACAATAAAATTGCTACTCACCTGTCTCTCATTCTTCTGTTCTGCTTGTCTAGAGTCCTTGAAGTCTCCCTGCAGGCAATAATAAAAGCATCACATTAACAACAATGAATTCTCGAAAGGCAGAATACCGTGACACTTCATTTAATAATCAGTAAAATGGGTCAGATAAACAAAGAGTTTAAGAAATACGAAGAATCATCTTACATCATGCAGAGGGAAGGCAGAGTCATACACCCCTTTAGCTATTAATGTAGTGATGCCTGTAGGCAAGAAGAAAAATCACAATATCTCACAACACACTACCTCAGGGATATCCATCTGACGGTCATAACAGGACTGCCTGCCCTGCTTTATGTGAATGCAGCACACTAGCTTTTCAAAACGGAAGGAAACTGACATATAGAACACAAGCTTTAATCAAAGTAATTAAGCAGTCCTCAAAGGAACAACATGTACACTCTTGCTATTAGCCCTCAATTAAGAAGATGGCTCCCTAGCAACAAGCTAGAGGGACCACCACGCCCCCCATGGACCCTGCTTCACTTCTGAGCCCAATCCTAAGATCGCATGTCCCAGTTTAGATGGTAGATGAGGCAGAGGAGAAATGAACGAGTAAGAGAGTAGGCTAGATATGAGACCCTAAACCCAACCCCTTCTGTTAGCTAGCCTCAATTCCCCTGTAGCTGGTGGCAGTGTCCGTCTGCCAAGCAAAGCGATCCAGGAGAGCATATGGATTCCTCTCCAGCACCTGCTCCACTAGCACTGAGCCCACTGATACTCTTATGTCAGGCCTGGATTTTCTCAGGATTCCTCCAACACTATGCTGTGATTGGTTATGACTTATTGTATTACTAACCCATGGTTTGGCAGGTCCGTGTGCAGGCAGTTCGTCTAAGGATTTCATACACCTGGGAGGATGGGAGAGAGTGAGTGTGAGAGAGCCAGAAAGAAAGGGAGAGACAAACAAGGCAAAGTTTTCCTGAAAAGGTCACAGAGGAATTGTTTCCTAGTAATATGTCCACAGGGAACACAATCACCTCAGACTTCGGGTAAATAATTATGCTATTCCAACACCTTCACATAACAATCAGGACACTTAACTACAGCCATGCCTTTAAAATAAAACAAGATGACCTTTCCAGCCACAGGGAAAACAGAACTCACAATTCGGCTCCTTGTGGCATTGTCGAAGAAGGTGTCCTTGCACTTAATGTTGTACCTGAAACAAGAGAATTATAATGAGGCTAAGTAGGACAGGTGTAACTAAAAGTATAAATCAGGGTTTACGATTTTGACTTGCTCAGGTGCCTCTGACACACAGAGAAATCTCAGTAAATACCGCTTTTCCTCTCTACCCCCCCACCACCACCCCCGCCACCTCTTAATTATCCCCAGAGATTTCTCACAGATGGAGCTTGTCCCGGGAGAAGCTTTGAGAGAGGAACTTTGTGCGACTCTGCTGATGCAGGTGAGGGATGTTGGGTTGAAACGGTTGGTTCAACTTCCTCCACAATGTGTTCATAGTTGCCGACAGACCCTTCTCTTCTTTCAGCTCATAGCTCTGGGAGAGATGTGCAATAAAACAACATGGTATGAGGAAAAAAAACAAGCTACAGACATAAACCTAATGCCTGAGAATAAAACCAATGTAAATACAAAGGGTGTCCAAAAAATTCTGTGGGTATAACATTTTATCTGCTGAAACAGCTCTTTGTCAAACTTGTCCCCGTTACAAAACCACATCAACACAAAGGTACATATGTAAAAGATTCTTGGTAGTTCACAAGACTCCAGTACAGACTCCAGTATTGACTGAACATCCACACTCTTGCACAGTATGAAGGAAAACTCTGTGTATAGGGAGATGGCTCCAGAACAAAATGAACAGAAATGGCACACCTTTTTCGTGGGCACCTTGATCTTGAGAAACTCTGCCTCTCTGCTGAGCACCTGCCAAGGGGCATGTACCCGGACAAATCCCTGCCCATAGACCTTGTGCTGAGGGAGAAACATGCAGAGAGAGCTTGAGTCAAGAAAGAGAGCTTCAGGAAAGTTGTATCTTCTAACAGATTAACTCAACTATCGACTAGAAACAGTCTAAAATCTTCACACCATTCAAAATATGAGAATGTGCTGCAGTAGTGACGGAACTGGGTTTAAAACCATGATATACTGAAATGTTGTTTTTTTTTTAATTCTAGTAAAATGCATTAGTATAAAATGGAAGCCAAAATGTTTCAACACCACTAGCCTATTACTTGTTTTGAGCATTGTTTTATTTCTTTATTTCTATCCTCCTTTTAATTTCATAACTCTATCTCTTTCTTGATGTAGACACGACACAGGACAAAGACAACCTGTTCTCTTCATGTAATTAGCAACTTCACTAATGCATGGTTTTGTACCCCTGGTCATGCTCCATTGTCAAACACCTTTCTCTCTTTGAGATCTTGAGCAACTGTGTCCGCTGGTAAACCTTATGTTAGCTTGCATAACCTGGGTCCCAGCTGTTGAGTTTGTGTCTGCATTTTGGGCAGTGCTTTAGTTGGGTGCGCTCTAGGTTCTCCCTGGGGAATTAATTATGTGTTAAAAAACATTTTGCATGTAGATCACAGTTATAAATGGAGATTAACAGGTCACTTTATCCAACATATCCCTACTAAGGCTCAGTGAAACAGTTATCTAAACTTGACCAACATGGAGTTTAATAAACCTGTGTGTGTGTGTGTGTGTGTGTGTGTGTGTGTGTGTGTGTGTGTGTGTGTGTGTGTGTGTGTAGTGTAACAGGATCCCAAAGTGCCCTCCTCTCAACACAGAGATGGTGGTAACTTTATCAGTCTGATGATACTCAGCTATGGCATCATGAGCAACGAATAAGCAGCTGTTCAGAGAGAATGAAGAACAGGTGACTCTAGTACTTTAATTTTTTCCTGTCCCCTCAACACACACACACCACAAAAGTTTGATAAAAATAACATGTGAATCTGAGAAGGTTAATTAGGATAAGATATTCCAATTAGTACTTCATCTCAGCAGGGTAAGGCAATTAGGTCGATTTTCGCCTGGGCTGAGGGGGAGCCTTCGTTACAGAAACCGGCTGTGGCTGACATTTAAGGGGCTTCCAAAGACTCAAAAGTGGAAGTGTCTCCACATGATAGGGTGAATCCTGTCTTTGACATTTGGAATAATTAAGCAGAAATAAAGGGCAGTCAGCGAATGAATATGAACAAGACAAAACCAACATGTGTCTCTGTGACTGATGATAAAGTCTGCTTCTAATGATAATGATGGTCATAAAAATAGACCTAGTTAAGGAAAAGAACATTGATGCAATGATAAAATTGATGAGGTCTGATCTCTTGACACTCAGGTGAAAGGAAGTGTTCGCTGTTCAGATTGCACTCATTACATGTGGTGAATAATTTACAGGCTGCAATCTCGAGTATTTAGTAGTAGTTATATAATATTTAAAATATATCGCCATTCTCAAGAGTCAGCTACACCAGAGGCCTTCGGTTATAAACCAAGAAAGTAGTATTTATATAATACTTAACATATAACATATTCCCAGTTATAACTTACCATTATGGCAGTGTTGTTAACTGTTGCTCACTGTGTATTATCCCACTTATTACACAGTTACTTACTAAAGGAATCAATAATTTGACAAAATATTGATTTAAAAAATTATTTTATTGTTTCCACTAATGACAAGGTCCATGGCAACAGTCTGTTATACAGAAGTAACAGACCACAGAATGCCATAATTGACCAGTCAAATTCAAGTATTCGACAACGCCATGTAATAATTAATGTTATCAATTCCCTTAACATTATCCTTTAACAGGCCACCAACCTTAGCAGTGAAAATGTACGTGGTGTTGTATCCACATCACTGTTACTTATTAGCCAACGCACTGATACGCACTGATGCACTGATATGTATTAGCCAAGAAGCTTTTATCTTTTGTGAAAAAGCAAGAAATCCAAGAACCAGAATGAACAATATCACTGGTCCATATGGAGATCAGATAGGAAGATTTTATTCTATTTTCATTATTCTATTCTATTTTAGTGTTTCTCTGTGGTTGTCACTATGGTTACAGGCGTTATAGGCTAACTCAAAATGAGTGCTGATTCTGACCATCTCCCAAATAGTGCTCTAAACCCTGCAGTCCTCCTCCAAGTCTGCACTTTAGGTCAAATGAAAATATCTCTTTTGAAAATCTGTTCAGGATACATGAATAGAAAAAAATGCTTATGAATACAGCGCACAGTTCCACTAGTATTGAAACCGTTTCAGCGGCCCTCAAAAGCAAATATGGCCATCAGTTGTAAATACTTATTGTATTAACATTTATGAGCATGGAGCTTGACGTAAACTTTGGTTTTTCTTGGTTAGTAAAATCAAGTTACTTCTTACTTCCTTTTTAATCCAGATTAAGCCTACAGTTTGCAGCAGTTCATACCTGACACTGTCTTACATTTTCAAATTTATTCAGTTTACTTTGCTTATTTAATCATGAGCAACCACTTGACAAAAGAAGGCTGAACATTCTGCCACAGTAAAGAGGTGGCCAAAAGTCTTCCATACTGGTTGATTGGTTTGTTATCTACATCTTTTCCCCACCTCTACATGGGGTTGATGTGGATAGGGTCTTGCCCATGAGCCCATTAGTGGCAGCCCAAACAATTGACCTTCTAATCAGCAACTCAGCACCTTAACTGATGAACCACCACCACCACCCTAAAAGTCTTCCACGGTGAGAATAAAAATATACTCACCTCTAAAATTAAATGTAGCAGCAATTATTTGATTTTGAAATTATGATTTTCACCAAATTCAACCAACACCAATCAAACCAGTATATGCAATGAGCATTCAGTAATATCTCCTCTCTAAACATTAAGGGACATGCCTGTACTCCTTGGTCTCCCCCTAAACCAGTGCCTCATCTTCATAGACCTTGAACATGACAGCCCTACTCTACTCATTCATAGGTTTTTCTGTATTGTGACTATTTTCTACACTGTAGAACAACACTGAAGACATCAAAACTATGAAATAACATACGGAACATATATGGAATTATATGGTAAACAAAAAGTGTTAAAAACAAAGCATGTTTTATATTTTAGATTCTTCAAAGTAGCCACCATTGACCTTGATGACACTTTGCACACTATTAGTATTATCTTAACCAACTTCATGAGGTAGTCACCTGGAATGCTTTTCAATTAACAGGTGCCTCATCAAAAGTTAATTAGTGCAATTTCTTGCCTTCTTAATGTGTTTGAGATTAAACAGTAAATAGTAAATAATAAAAATACAGTAAATAGCCGTATTCCACAACTGTAATAATCCATATAATGTCAAGAACTGCTCAACTAAGTAAAGAGAAACAACATCCATCATTACTTGAAGACATGAGGTTTCTATTAATTAATACAAAAAAAGAAAAACCATTGAATTAAAAGGTGTGGCCAAACTTTTGCCTGGAGCTGTAAATGCAGAAGCATCTGATCTACCTCACTAAATAAGTATATTTTAAATCTATGTTGTTATTTGGGGAGTTTCTATTGTAGCCTTGGTCTCTTGATGCTCTATTATCACCCAGTCTGATGGTTGGAGTCCTTTAATCTTGTATCATTTTGCCTTTGTGAGTTTTCTTCAAGTTCAAGATACAAATGACGAGGCCTGTGATCTGGTCTTCATTGTCATCAGAGGATAATATGTTTGTTATACACTTAGTCTGTAAAATTCCAAAAGGAAATTCCTCATCCGTCCTTGACTGCTCTTTTTATACCCTCCTTAATGTTCTCCTATACATCGTAGTTCTTTGAGACAGTGTGGAAAATGTGATGAGCTGCTCTGGGGAATTCTTTGGAGGGTTTGGAAGTCAGAAGATGAGCCTTGTTTGATGGAATGAGCAGATGCTAAAAGAGAATATGCTGGAAAGTGAAGGAGGCTGGAGAAAGGCATAGAGGTGATGAATGAGAGAGTAAAATACCACTAGGATCACAGCTTGTGCTCCAGACACAAGCGTTTGTTGTGGTTTTCTATGTTCGGAGCTTCAGTCCTGCTACTGACTATTCCTGTTAGTGTTAAATTGTAGCATAAACATCCACAAGAACTTGTTTTCAATCAAGAACCATTTCATGACTTTGTCATATTGAGGGACTTTTGTTCTTTGTTCTTCAATTATAAATACGTTAATAAATCACTGCTTCTGTTGTTTTGACATCAATACATTAATTTGCATTCAAGTACATATGAGGCATTGTGAAATGTGGAAGCTATAAGTGCAGCAGCAGTGATTATATGATGTATATAAATAAACAGGAAAATGTACTGTTTTTATGAGCATCTCATTGTTCAAGTGTGGTCTGATGGAGAGTAAGTTATGTCAGGACTAAAACAAGATGGAGAGTGCTGTTATAGGAAAATATGGAAAAGTTAACAGGGTGGTATGATTTATTTTCTAATAACACCACACTCTTGAAGTGTTTCATTCCTGTTATGCAAAAGCAATATCAGTTATAGCAGGTATAAAAAGTCATTCACTCCCCAGTCTCTATTTTTTATTTCTCTTGAGGTTAATAAAACCTTAATTTGAAGTTCGATGAAATGCTTCTGATGTTCTTGAGAATCTGGAAAGCCCTCTATCTAGAAGGAAATGTGCCAGAAAATGTAAAAGAGCAAGACTGACAACAGAGAAGCTTTCCAAAAATGTTAAACATCTATTCACAGATAACTTCCCATACCAACAATGCAGTCCGTTTATGTTGAGTGTCCACATTCATTAAAGCAAGTAAATTACAGTGTCTTGCAAAAGTATTCATCCCCCTTGGTGTTTGTCCTGTTTTATTGCATTACAAGCTGGAATTAAAATGGATTTTTGG
>JANZLB010000014.1:25492145-25504578 GCA_026167865.1 Notarius quadriscutis
GAAACTTCCACATCATTGCATTCCGTTTTTATTTACAATTTGTACTTTGTCCCAACTTTTTTGGAATCGGGGTTGTAAGTAGACTTCCAGTGCCCTACTTCAATAAATTTGTTTGCTGTAAACAAAGACCCTTAAGAAAGCAAGATGTGGATGTTACTTGAGGATTTTGACTGCAAAGAAAGAAGGGGGTCTATGACCAAGATTAGATCTACATGCACTGGACGTAAGAAAAATACAAGTGGAAAACGCTGACCTATTCATCTGTAATATGCCTTGTGTATTCAGGCAATGGTTTAATGTTAATCAAACTGAAAGATGCAGTCTTTCACATTCTTACTCCTCAAACAGACTCCTTGGTCTGAGGGCTTCACATTGATGGCCATCCCCTAGGTTGCCTTTAAATAGTGTGTCTGTAGCCATGGTTTAATAAAGCCTCATTTCAGTCAGGACAGATAGCATTACAGCGGTCAGTTATTGGAAGATTGATCTTTTGGAGCAGCTCTTTCTTTAGGTCACGGACAGCTATTCATGTACCTGGCAAGTTGAGCAATGCCACATTAGGGAGACTGGAAAGTACACAATAATCTGACAGCTTTATGGACAATTTACAGATGAGGGAAACTGGAGCTCTTTAAAAAAAAGAAAAAGAAAACAAAATTACGCACATTGCCATCCCTTCTATTTCCTGAATGATCAGTACACTACGAGGAGAGCTCATGTACTTGTGCACATTTATCCTCTGTTAAACCCAATTGCCAGTGGGTCTTTAATGCTCCTTTTCAGTGATTTTATCAATTCTAGAGGATCTGCTAGACAAGGATAAAGCTCTCTCTACCATTAAAGTATCCCTTGCTGCCAAATCAGCTCGTCATGCAGGTTTTGGAAACTATTGGTCAACATCATGACACATCTGTTTTCCGATGAAAGGGCCACAACATGTCTGCCTTGTTTATAAACCCTTGACTGCTTTGTGGCATGTAACCATGGTACTTCTCATCTTCCCTTTGAAACCCTGGATAAGGCAGACTTTAATGTGCATTCACTATAAACCGCTTTTTAAGGCGCCAGCCTTGGCAAAGCGTGTTACAAGCATTTCAATGTACAACTGTCCCAAACATTTTGTGCACGTGACAAACTTGAAACTTTGACATTCTGCCTTCTGAAAATATTGAGGATACATGCACTGATTGGTCATCGCTACAGACCTTTATGAGGCAAGTCCACAAATAAAGCTCTCTGTTCATTTGGCTACATTTAGCATCGGTCTTCAAGATAAGCTTGTCCACAAATATGGGTGTCACAATATTCCATAATGAGACACCAGAACTAATGCTTGCAAGAGAAGAGAACCCCGTGTCCAAAATCGCTCACTTGTTCACTACTCCTTATATTAGAGAACTATATCGTGAGCTCATTAGTAAAATGAAAAAACGCTTTTGGACACTAGTCCGTCACGCTGGTATTTACATCCTTACTGTCGCACAATTAAAACATGCCAGATCAGTCGGCTGGTGGGTTTTCAAAAATAAATGCACACGTATTTTTGTGATAAATCAATATTATACTGAGCGTATTTCCCACAAAGTACCTGCATCTTTCAGTTTTTTTTTTTTTAAATCAAGGCTGAATACTTTCTTCTTTGCCACTGCCTTTTACTAAATCATAATTGAGACTTGCTCTCTTTCAGCATGATGGGATATATTGCTTTGGTTAGTGATCATCGGTTGTACACGACTTTTCATGATGCATTGTGGGATACTTTGAGTGCACTATACAGGGTGTAAATAATCCTCACTAAGGCTTCGGAAAGCACTACAAAATGGCGTCCCCACTATATAGTGAGTAGGGAGCGATTTCAGACACAGGGCAAGTCACAACTACAGTATACTCCCATTTATCTGATAGAATGCGTTGGGTCTCTCACTGGACCACCCTCCTTTTACAGAGCAAGGAAGAGGTGTGCTTATAAAAACTTAATACAGAACCCCAAACACATTGCGTTGTAGGTTATAAGGCAGGTGGAAGCCCAGCCGCCATCTGTTAGCTCATCATGGCTGGTGTAATGAAATACTGAATTTGGAATTATGGTTGTAACCAAAGTTTTTCGTCTCAGCAGCGTGGCCGTTAACACAGCTTTCCCTTCATTAGCTCTTAGCATTAATTGCAGTGCAGTGCATAGTTAACCTTAGCCTTGGCCTGGCCTTAACATGGCCGCTACATGTCTGTGCTGCCTCATAACATGTTCAACTTAGATACTGCCAAAGATAGAGCATCAAAATAAGTATCTCGGCTGTGTTGCTTTATCTGAGGACCATCATCCCTCTACAAACACGTGGCTTCATGCAGGAGAGTCGAAGCTACGGCATGCCTTTTCAGCTTTAGCATACAGAGCAGGGGCTGATATGATCTGCTATATTGGCAGCTGTTCAGGGTATATATATGTGTGTGTGTGTGTGTGTGTGTGTGTGTGTGTGTGTGTGTGTGTTAGTGTAGGAGCCAAAAGCAACTACAAGGGGTTGTGCTAAAATAGAAGGTAACAGAATGACCTGCATATTGTGTGCGCGCAAACGTTTAGGAGACAGAACATAGAAGAAAGTAGGCGCAAGCACTTTAGGTGACTATACCTTACTCAAAATAAGCCCTGCATGGCACATTACACAAACAGGAGGCTTTAGAAATTGCTTGCAGCCCTTAAAAGTGACTAGCAATGCATAGCATTCCATAACCCCCCCTCCCGTCCCTGCGTCCCCTTCCATGCCAGTGAGCAAGAGAGAAAAGCAAGAGTCACTCCCTCACAAAGAGAGACAGTGAGTCACAGCGAGTGAATTTGCTTTGTGATTGTGAACAGGATCAGCTGTGCATCCCTTATGATAAAGTAACATTTACCTCCTCAAGGAGCCAAATCTGAAGGAACTAGCAGGAAGAAGTCTTTAAACAAAAACACACAGTGTTACTGCTCAGCTAACGGTCACCAATCACTTCTTATTGTTCTTTATCTTGAAATACTGAGGACTAGATCGACTGATTATGATTTTTAAGATGACAATCGAAATCAAAAGGGTGATAAAAGCACACTGGCTGTTTTTAGCAAGAAGAAAGGCATTATAATTCTTCCCCGGGGGACACAGTCTGTAGTACAAAAAAATATTTTGATGCTACAGTTATCTAGCAGGTTACCTTGGCAGCAGAGGAGCTTTTGTTTTCCCATAGATTACGCTTGCCAGTTACATCACCAGGTTTCAGGTCCTGAAAAAGGAAAAAAAAAAAAAAAAGTAGTGTCACATACAGGGTTAAGATAAAACGTTTGAAGAAACAGACGTACGCCTAACAATCAAAAGAAAAGTGAAGAACGCATACAGAGAGAAAGTGAAGAGCACTGCAGAGGCATTACTCCTACCTGTTCCTCAGCACAGACAAAGGAGAAGAGGGGACAGAGGAGAAAAGCCCAGAAGAAAGCAAGGCTGAGGAACTGATCTAGGCAACGGGGGGGGAAACTTAAGCAGACAGAGGACAAACAGAGAAAACATTCAGTGCATCTGACATCATATGCAATTTACCTCACCTTTCGCTGATGCTAGGATAACGGTCATTTACACATCAACTGCACATCAGATATCGGTGTTCAAATTTCCAACAGACGTATTCTAGCTAGGATTTTAGAGAAAGTAGTTGCACAACAGCTTTTTTTTTTAAATGGGAATATCAAGCATGAGATATTTCCGTCTGCTTTCCATTTTCTCCCTCATTTTGGCAATTCCCACCCACTAGCCAGCTCTTCCCTCTCACCTGACCGCTACCAACTGGGGAGGGCGAGGGCAAGAATGTGACATGTGAAACCAGCCACCGACTCTCCACCGAGTCTCACACGCCAGCATGAGGAAAGCGCTAAATGCTCATTGTCTGTTATAAAATGGATTCTTTCAGTTCTACAATGTGATTCGCTGAGCCGTGTTCAAAGCCGTTGGGAAGTTTAATATATATAACTACATCACAGTAATTGAATTCTGTATTAATGCCCCGGGTTTTAAACCAATAAAACCATTACACTTGAGCCATTGTTCTGTCCACAGAATACCTTAATCTTTGTATGTTATGTTGCTTAGCAACCAAAGCCTAGTGTTAACAGACAAGATTGCATGGTGGAAGACTATTATTAATAGGTAATTCAATTATTTATTAAAACATGACAATTTATCCTATTTGTTGTCCTCATTTTATAAAAATAATAAAAAAGTGATTCTTTTATTTTAGTAAGGGGGTTTAATCACTCTGCTTCACATCATGCCCAAGAACGTGCTCTTATCCATGATTATTGTAATGTAGGTTCGCTCACTGTTTATTCAAATATTACTGACTACAGCTAATAATTACGCATTCCACTTCATCTATATATGGCAGATATCAATGCTGATAAGATTCAAAAGATACACGGTTAGGTTAACAATGGCGGCCTTGGGCTGAAGTGCCCTTGAGCAGGGTACCTAACCCCTAACTGCTCCCTGGGCGCTGTAGTATGGCTGTGTGCGCGCGCACACACACACACACACACACACACACACACACACACACACACACACACACACACACACGAGTTCACTGCTTCAGATAGGTTAAATGCAGAGGATGAATTTCACCGTGTTTAAGTGTGCATATGACAAAGACTTCATTTCATACCAACAAGAACACAGCTGTTAGCCCACGCCCCCTCCACACACACACCATTTTTACAGTGATGGTTTTGATGGTCAAGCTCTAAAGTCCCTTCCATGTTAAGGGGTTCTTAGTGTGTACCTGCTGGAACTAGAGAACCAGAGGTTTGTGAAAAGAAGTTTGTAATTTCAAGATCTTTCTACTGCCTGTAACTGCAGTTAGAATGACAGTGACCAGCCTTCCCCTTTTCTCTCACCAAATACATTTCCCCTCTGCTGAAACTACGCATAAATGCCTCATGGTTTGTCTTTAAAACTGAATCAGGGGCTTGTTTCAGGGCTGGAAAAACACAAACTAGTGAGATCTATTTCATAGCAATATTGCTAATCACTGTCTAACAGTATCTATACAATGGTATAATTATATTACTCTAGAAACATTAAATTGTGCGAATTACACCTTTAAACTAAGCAGTCCACTGGAGTGAAGAGAGATTAATTGTAACAGACTGAATTACATAACTGATAAAGCGTGAGTGAGTGCCACATGACGGCAAAGGGCAGCGACATAACCCTTGCATTCCTTACATCAGTGAGCACACCACAGCCACTAGGTGGTGCCAGCTAGACAGCTTATTACAAAAGGCATGTCTGCTCATGTCCTAATCGAGCAAAGAATACGCAGAGGCATGCAAAGTGACTGTCAGCGCTTGTAGCCTACCACAGGTCTTCCTCCTGGCGTTTTGCTCGTCTCTGGTGTTTTATTCAGCCAATCGTTGATGCGACCTGCAACGCCCACCTTTATTCCAGCTGCATCCTGAGAACAGAAGCGAAAACTCCTTGAGAGTCAAAGATCAGAGTGCTGGGGTGGACAGGAACATGGTGAAAAAGGAAAGATGGGCCACGTGGCCATCGGTGTGCTCTGACTGAATGTTGCTGACCTTGTTGCTGGAAGGTGTGCTGATGGTGGAGCTGAAAACGTTGCCCTTCTCCCACATGCTCTTAATGTTCCGCACGCCATCAGAAACCACGGGTAGGTCCATCGCAGCCACACGTGGCGAGCGGACCTCTTTATTACTCTGAAAAGGAGAGAAAGATAAAGAAAGATGGACTGACAGTAAAAGCCTCTTGAGAGCATGTACATGTCAAAATGACTAATGGAGGAGTGTAAAATGCTGCATTTGTATCATATTGGCAGTATTTTAATAAAAGCTTGGCTAACTTCATAGGGTGAATTTCTCTGTTTTATATACACACACAGAAATACACACATCATAGCAGTCTGACACAATGACTAATAATAGTGACTGATCTAGCAGTTCCATAAATATACTTGCTGTATAGCCGACAAAGTGTGCACTTTGGATAGATTTTATTGATTCATGAAAATTTATGAAGTCTTTTTCTTTAAAATATACATAAAGTCAAAGATATTGCGTTTTTAAGAAAACCTATCTTCGTATAATCATTTGGAATCCAATAAAACATACACTGTGTGTTGGATAGAGGACTCTCTAAAATGACAATTCATGCCTAAAAATATTAGAATCCATGATATATAGTACACCATGTCATGTACTTTCTTGTACACTCTACATATACAATGTACAGTATACATTTTCCCCTAATGCAAGTATGTCATCTTTGTTTAATGCATCTTTCATTAAAAAAAAAAATCCTAATCTAGCAAGCAGACACTGAGCTAACGGTTGCAGAGAAAATTGGCTATCAGCATCTGGACACAAGTTTGCATTCCTCATTCTTTCCGGTGAAAAGAGGAAATCATGTCTTTATTTACAATTCAAAGTTTTTAAAAAAAAGGTTTTTTTTTAATAAAGTGGGTAGAGTTTCAATACTCAACAGAAAAAAATATTTTGAAAAGAACCAAAATAATAAAAGTCAAACATTTGCCACAATCATCACAGATGTATTTTGAAGAAGGCAGTGTTTGACAGAGTAATAACAGAAATGCCAAGAAGAATGTACAAAGACTTAGAACTTATAAAAGAGTTAGAACAGAGACGTCAGGAAGAATATTGGAACTGAGAGAGAGTATAAGAGCGTTGCAGAGGATGCGTAAAGCTGCTGGAGGCAGTGATAAAGGCATACAATTAGAGAATACAAGTTTTTATATCCGTATATTTCTCATGAAGCAAACGCAAACTAATATGATTTACGTTGGCATGCTAGTTTAGATGAACGCTGTGCAATTCGGTCTGAATGTGATATCAGTTATGTTCAAGTGTGCTTTCATGAAAGCCTTGTGATGTAATTAAGACACTACAATCTGCTAGTTGTGACTTGCCATGTTTACAACTCCGTGATTCTGGTCGAAAGATTTGTATGCCTCAAGTGATCTCCATCATAACGTGCAATGTGCTGTTCAGTGGGAAGTGGTGAAATGCAGTCAGCGGGATTGCGTGTAGGGCTCACCTGCACAGCCGTGGTGTACTGCTCCAATCGGTTATCAATCTTGGACACAACGGGAGAATGAGACGTCTTCACGGCGCTGACACACAGACAATCAATAAATAAACAAACCAACCAAACCCCATTGCTGCATGATCTTGACTAAACGAACTGCTGATGGTGCAGTGAATGTATGAATAGGGTTTTTGTGCATTTAGAAAACCTCAATTGTGTACATCTGTAATGATTTCAACTTGAGCCCATGTGCTAGAAAGACAAGCTCAGATTCTGAGACTTCTGTAAAATAGAAAATCTGGACAAATACCTCTTCTGCGCTGACCTGTTGAGGAATTCTGCCCTTTCACCAATCTGGGAAGAGAAATCAGATAACGGATGGAAAGCTCACTGTGTTGGTCATGTGGAAAGAAACACACACACACACACACACACACACACACACACACACACACACACACACACGTTCCCTTTTGGGCTTAGCTATGCTGAGAGGCAGAGAGACTAGACTGTTCTTTTTAGCCTGTCAGTGGGCCAGGAAAAGCAGGACCCCTTTTTCAGCCCAAAATCTCTGTGGGAACTACAGCATGTTTATAATATATGACAAGAGGGCTAAGGGGGGGAAAGAAGTATTCTCGCAAAGTGAACACACACACACGCACGCACACACTACCCCCCCCAAGCCGTCCAGCGTCCCACCCCCCTCTTACTGTTGAAGCTAGCGAATGTGGGAGTTCCTAAAATACTCCCTTCAGGAAATTCCCCATTCCCTGGCATGTTTGAAACAGCTCTTTTCAAATGTGGTTACAGTAATCCTATTAGGCTAATGGTCTTCCTGCGTTCCCTCAGTACCGACATGCTGATGGAAGCAGCAACACTATCTCATTCTGTCCATTTCAAATAGCTACCTCAACAAACCGAAAAAAAGAAGGAAATGAGAATGCTGTTCATCTTTAGACAATGCTCAAAAACATGCAAATTTTCCAGGGAGATAATACAGGAAACAGATATATATGTATGGTGGCCTGGGAAACATTTCACATGGTCAAGTTTTGACATTTTCTGTTTGTTTTCCAGAACTGACCTACAGTACCAGTGAAAAGTTTGGAGACGCCTTCTAAATCAACGATTTTTTATTAATTAAAAGTCACTTCATGTCTTAAAAGTAATGATGGATGCCGTTTCTCTTTACTTAGTTGAGCGATTCTTGACTACAGTTGTGGAATAAGGATATTTATTGTATTTTCATCATTTACTATTTGATCTCAAACGCATTAAGAAGGCAAAAAAAAAATTTGCACTAAATTAGCTTTTGATGAGACACACCTGTTAATTGAAAAGCATTCCAGGTGACTACCTCATGAAACTGGTTAAGAAAATGCCAATAGTGTGCAAATCATCATCAAGGTAAACACTGGATACTTCGAAGAATCCATCCATTCTCCGTAACTGCTTATCCTGTGCAGGGTCATGAACAAGCTGAAGCCTATCCTAGCTGACTACGGGCGAGAGGCAGGGTACACCCTGGACAAGTCGCCAGATCATCACAGGGCTGACACACAGACAAAACCAAACCATTCACACCTACAGTCAATTTAGAGTCACCAGTTAACCTAACCTGCATGTCTTTGGACTGTGGGGGAAACCGGAGCACCCGGAGGAAACCCACGAGGACACGGGGAGAACATACAAACTCCACATAGAAAGGCCCCTGTTGGCCACTGGGCTTGAACCCAAAACCTTCTTGCTGTGAGGCGACAATGCTAACCACTACACCATCATGCCGCCACTTTGAAGAATCTAATCTATAAAACATTTAAAAAACCCTTTTTTGTTTACTACATAATTTAGCACGTGTTCCAGATGTTATTTCATAGTTTTGATGTCTTCAGTGTTCTACAAATGTAGAAAATGGTCAACATACAGAAAAACCTATGAGTAGGGGTGTACAAACCTTTGACTGGTACTTAGGTAAGTGTACACTGACTGGCCGCGAGACAATGCAGCACTGGCAACTGCAATTTTTTTTTAAATCGGTCTATAACATTAGCTGTGTAAACCACAGCTATTAACATTAGCATTAGCAATTCATACTACTACTAACAAAAAAAAAAAGGAATATGGTCCAATTGAGAAATCCAGGTTTTGAGGATACGTACAACACAAATACAGTGTGGATTTGACACGTCTAAAATCAAAAAGTCCTTCCCATGCCACAAGGCACACGTGGACACATCGAAGCAAAATATAAAAACGTTCACTAGCATTAGCTGCTAACTTCACGAGCAAGCCGGCTTGAGTCATTTCAGCGTTCCTACTAGCGGTATGAACACAAACGGGGCAGCAAGCCCTCAAGAAGGCATGTAGTTCTTATAATTCCTCTCAGAGTTCCTACAACTGTTTGGTTCAAAAGCACTCATTTTGACAGATGGTATCTGATTACAAAATAAACTGATTATGCATATGTACATTTCTCTATAGCACGTACAGCATCTTCAGCAACACATTCAAAAGCCTGCCATTCACTGGGTAAGGAAATCACACTCCACCAACAAGGTTTTCGACATCTTTAAGCAGATTGACTTTTGTTTTAAACTGGCACCTTACTTAACCTGGCGATCTTCTGGAAAAGATTAACTAAACACGAAATTTATTCATGACGTCTTACAGTAGACCTGTTCAAGCATGTTATTCTCAGACAAACCCAATTTTGACCAAAACCAGACTTTTTTTTTTTTTTTCCAGAATTTCAGCCATAGCGACATCCAATGGGTTTCCCAGACCGACACACATAATAAAGATAAAAACATTTGAGTGCATAAAAATAGCAATATCAGTAGTAGTCAGATCTCACACCTAAAGATCACACAGCATGCACTACATACAGTGAACATGATGACAAAGTAAAGCTGTGGACAAAGAGGGGATACTGAATAAGCCCTTTCGGACCAAGCAACACAAACTGGACAACGTTATTCATGTGTCATGACAGGAAGAGTGTAGTTAATCTGTACAACAGTCTGTTTACTAAACCTGTTATTTGAATCTGATGAAATAGTGACTCCAAAGCAAAAAGTTAGACAAGTACGTACGTACTTATACCAGCTACTTCTGTCCCAGCTGAGACTTTTTTCTGTTAATAGCCTTGTGTGTGACATGTTTATACCTTTAAAGAACGTAGCACTGGATTAACATGATACCTTAGGAGTTTAGCGACAAGTGAAAAGGTTCCTATTCTGGGTAATACTTAACTCCGAGGACCCACCTGTGGACCTGGACTGACATTCTTCATTCTAATAACTACGGTACATACAGTAAGTCTAGTTACTGAAAAATTCTTAGCAATTTCTAAATGTGCTTTAAAACAAATAAGATCAATTGTGAGTTACTGCTCACTTACATATCCCCCTGCTCTCACTTATCAGCATGCAAGCAATAGGAAACTTATGAATGTTGACTTCAGCAAATAATTAACCCTGAAACAAGCAAGTAAAGAGCAGTGTTCTCCCCCAGGTATTTCAAATAGCATCCTGGTTAACAGTCATTCTAAAATAGCATTTTGCTTCTTGAAATAGCGTCAAAATCCACACTCTGTTTTGTAAATACATTTAGTCGGTAAACAGGAAGTTGATGTGCGACAGACCTGAAAACGGTATACATAGTATAGAACCCCAAGCTGAAGTTTGGTACCAAGTGGCTATGACTTGTGGTTGCTGAGAAAAAGGGTGTTTCAGACAGACGGGTAAACCAGTATATCCCCCTCCTTCGGAGCGGGGATATTATAATTATAATAATACTTCAGACCTTTCAAAACAAGTGAAATACACCTACATTCAATCGCTATCAGCTGTCAAAAACTGCTTTGTTACGATTTGACGTCAATTTGACACAACACCTGATTCAAGTGACATATCTGAGATGACATAAGCCTGTATCAGGACATTTTCCAGCCTGGCTTATATCAGAACTCTGACAGCTGATTTTGTACCTCAGTGTACTTCTGCCATGTCAAAGTCACATAATGGTGTTGAACTGACATGGCTGCCAAGATTTTTATGAATACTTATGACAATTCCAAGACACTATAGCAAGAAACATTTTTTTCTGACTTTAAAATATCATGAATTTAGGTTTTAATACAGGGTTAACACTAATGGATTATTTTTCTCCTGAACGTGCGGTGCGTCGTGACGGCTGCTGGCGTAATTGGGCCCTACTTTATTGACACCCCAACAGTGACGTCAGACGTCTACTTACAGATGGTGCAGCAGTATGCCATTGATGAACTTCCGCTACAGATCCGATTGGTTTCTATCATTTAAGTGTTAACAATTTTGACGAACCCTGTATTTGACATGTAACATCATGCGACTTACATTCTGTCATATCAGAAGTACTATGAGCTACAAAGCCAATAAACTGTTACAGCACAACCTTACGTCAATGAAAATCTCAGGCACCTGACTCATGCTATATCAAACTGATATATCAGTATTAACAAAGACAGCTGATTCCTATAAACCTTTCTGAATGTTTATGCAGGTTTATTTGACTCGTTTCAAGGGCCTATACACACACTATCCATTTTATTAGGAATACCTGCTCATTCATGCAATTATCTAAAATCAGCCAATAAAGTGACAGATGTGCAATACATAAAAATCAGATATAAAAAAGGTAAAGAGCTTCAGTTAATGTTCACATTAAAGCTAGACATCCTTTTGATTTCATAAAAATCAGTGAAATTTAGTTCCCTCTGAAACTGGGTCACTGATGCTTATTTCCGTAATATCACAAAAACAGGCCATTCTGTGGCTGGGAAGTTATTCAATATGAGGCGATTCCTGAGCAAATAGTGTGCATGAAATCACTTGCCTTGCGCAAACAGACAGAGGAAGTCATGTGCGCATGCGCAGATTTACATTCTTTTGGGCTTTACGGCAGCTTGCATACATAGTGTTGCATTACTGCCATCTACAGGTTGTTTTTGACTGTGCACTGACTGTTACATCATTCTATCGCTAAACGAACAGCTGATCACATCGAGGTGCTCGCTGACCACCGATATTTATTAGTTTGGGCCTGCGTTTCCTTTCCTTCGCAACATAATGTCTTTTCTTCCCGCCTTTCATTACTGTAGTTGGTCTTTCATGTTTCATTCACATACTCGTGTCCTCCATTTTCCTCTTCTGTTTCAAATTTGTATCCCACAATGCCTTGCGTGAAACGGGGAAAGCCCACAATGTGATGCATGATGTAGTATCTTGAATTAGGTCATGGTCTCCCATCTCATCTCATTATCTCTAGCCGCTTTATCCTGTTCTACAGGGTCGCAGGCAAGCTGGAGCCTATCCCAGCTG
>JANZLB010000014.1:26462877-26474385 GCA_026167865.1 Notarius quadriscutis
ACTCACATTCACACCTACAGTCAATTTAGAGTCACCAGTTAACCTAACCTGCATGTCTTTGGACTGTGGAGGAAACCCACGTGGACAACATGCAAACTCCGCACAGAAAGGCCCTCGTCGGCGACGGAGCTCGAACCTGGACCTTCTTGCTGTGAGGCGACAGCGCTAACCACTACACCACCGTGCTGCCCTGAAAGACTACTAAGTTTAAATTTATATAGCGCCTTTTTTTAATTATGGGGGGAGAAGTTAATCAAATAAAGGTCAGGATGTCATTCCAGTGATGTAGCAGCCACAGTCCTACGTTGCCAGCCCAGCTGCCGTGACGTTGCTGGGTAACACCACTCGGAACACCACGCCATGGCTCCACAAAGTGAGTACAGATGCACTGGTACAGCCACGATGCTAAAGTGTCCAATGAGCTCACTGCAGTCCATGGCTACAAGCACAGGTATCAACCAAGGCCTGGAGGGAACTGGCACCCAAAACTGGGTCTGGAGCTACTCCACAACCAGCGGACAAAAGCAAATATCAAACTACACAAAAGAGGAAAAAAAAAAAGCTCTGGTGAGAAGCGGCAGCCAGAATGTGGACTGCGTACTCTCAACCAGAAACAAAAATGAAATGATCTGGCGATCTGTCCAACCTGCCTCCTGCCCACAGCCAGCTGGGACACTTATTCTAGAAGACTAAGACTTATTCCAACTCATTAATGAAAACGAACGAATGTTCTACTAATATTCATTTACATGCAGCTGTTTCGCTTGGGTGGTGTAGTGGTTCACACCATTGCCTCACAGCAAAAAGGTTCCAGGTTGAAGTTTGCATGTTCTCCCTGTGCTGGAGTTTCCTCCGGGTGCTCCAGTTTCCCCCCACAGTCCAAAGACATGCAGCTTGGGTAAAAATACCCAGCCTGGTGCATACTTGGCCTGGATAGGTTGGGGAAGGTTGCGTCAGGAAGGACATCTGGTGTAAAAACCTATGCCAAATCAAATATGGAGAAAAGATCCCCTGTAGTGACCCCCTAACGGGATCAGCTTGAAGACATGCAGCTATTTCTCGACCCCAGCCTTGCAAACTGTTGTCTGGTAGGTTTGTGTACAATGCACAGAGCTGACTGTAAACAGTGTTGCAGACTTGTATAAAACCCCAGTTGAGACTTGTGTGTGCAGCGTGTTTGGGATCTATCCAAATAATACTCTAGATGGCATCTATGTATCCTGCATCTAAATTTGGAAAATGCCAAACTTCAGAATAAGACAAGTTGTAGGTCCTATTCCAGTTTGAATATGCTGTCTACATGACCTAGATCAAACTCTGACTAATAGTGCATTTTAAATATGCAGAGTAACTTGAGCTCAGGATCAATCTGGACACCAGGAGCGGTTTCTGGTGTATACTCCTGTGCAAGCCAATGCTCCTTCATTCAAGTTGGACTGTTACTTCGAAGTGCTTTCATTTTTCCTTAACCGCAGCTGGATGGCTACCAGATAGTCTGGCTTCATCTGTGCAACTTTTTTTTTTTTTTCCCCTCTTGATTGTTTGCAGTGGAAAAAAGGACTGTCTTATCTACAGTCTAATTGCCACCTATCACGGCGCCCTTGACATGACCAAAATAATTCCAAGCGTTTTTCCTCCTCACTGCATTTAAACAGAACCGTATCGGCCTTATCACCTGCTGTTATTGATCATATGGCCAAAGGTTTTTCAGTTTGTTTGCCTAACCACTTGAGCATGCATCTTGCTGTGTTGACTGTGGGAATGTGACTGGTTTTGCAGGTGTCCCAGGAGGACAGCATAGAGCTGTGCAGCCTTTCAGCGATGAGGACGCTTCAGTTGAGACGCTCAGCCACTGCAGCAGCTTTAGTGATGCTGCCAGTGTGGCAGAGGAAGGTGAGTTTGTGTATCAATCCAGACACTGGTTTTGGGTCACCGTATGGCTCAAGAATACCATTACTAAGAAAATTATGGAATGTTGGTCCTTTGGCAGGGGGAGAGGCTGAGGTTGCAGCTCAAGATGATTTTGAATTCAAGCTGAAGGTTTACATTGATTCCACAGTTGATAAAAGGTTTGTCTGTTACACTTTTTAGGGTAATGACATGCATCTGTTTTGAAATAAGATTCGTTCTTCATTGAGTGATTGTTCCACATAAATGTCCCAATGGCACATTGATCCAGTGCTCTCGTAATGTTTTTCCTTCCAGTGCTAAAACCAGGCAAGGTGCCCTTGATGGATTGAAGACTGCCATGGCAACCAAAATCCTGCACGAGTTTATTTTGGAGAGGAGGATGACTATCACTGATAGCATTGAACGCTGCTTGAAAAAAGGTCTATAAGCAGCATGTTTAAGCTTGCTATTGCACAGGTAAATGCTGGCCGTGAACCTGAACTTGATTGACTCCCTATGCTTAGGTAAAGGTGAGGAGCAGCGTGCAGCCGCATCATTGGCTTGCCTCTTGTGCATTCAGCTGGGTTCAGGGATCGAGAGCGAGGAGGTGTTTAAGATCCTCAAACCTATATTTAAGACCATCCTGACTGATGGATCAGCAAATATCCAGGCCAGACAGGCTGTGAGTAGCAGTTCAGATCATGAATTTGCTAGCTGCCGTTTTCTTTATGTATTTATTGTAACAATGCTTATCTCTTGCTCTCTGTGCAGTGTGCGACGAGTCTGGGCCTCTGCACACTGGTGGCAGAAGATGATATCTTGGTGAGTGCTAGACATAGCATTTACATTGTGTGCTGATATAATGCTGATTAAACTTTTTTTTTTCAATGCATTCAACTGTTGGAGCTGCTAGATTAGCTTTTAGAACACCTTCGGGTGACTAATGTACACGAGTAGTGATCTCATGCTGCAGAGTAAACCCTCCCACAGGCAAGTAACTGGCTACGTTCTTGATCAGGAATCAGAATCTGGTGGCTCAGGATATTTCAACAGACTAAAGTGCTTAAATACTGCAGCAGTGCACATTACTGAACTGTGCAAAGTTTCACAAAAGCGTTGTTCAATGGTAGAGCGAGCAGCACAATGAACACTCGCTGTCCTAGTTAAGATGCTCTTGGTGTTGATGGGCTTTTGGGAAACCCACCCCTGACTGGTTTTCCCCAAACATGAACCAGTTTGGTTTCTGTCACTGTTCTGTTTGCATGCATTTATTTAAATTATTTAGAAGGCAGCTGGTTAGTACAGCCCTCTAGCTAGTCTCTAGAGACCTTCTGGTGAGAAGGAGAGCTTTTGCAGACTCCTAATTTTGCCCTCTCTGGTCTGATGAGTGACTACATGGCTTTTAGTTTTAAAAGCCAATGAACAAGAGGATGTTCAGACACTTTGACTAATTGTCACTAATGGTTAAGCATTCTGTTGCCTTGATTTATATTTGAGTAACGAAGCATTTTTAATCTGGCTGTACCTTGGCATTTGATGTCAAAGTAATTCTGACTTCAATATTTGGTCATAACAGCTGCGATTGTTGACCATGGTGAATTTGAGAACAAGATGGGTTTTACTTTTATCAAGTCTGCGGAAAGCAGACTTGTGCTGATCTAGATATTAATGAATGCCACTACAACATGAATGCAAACAAATGTATGAAAGGGAAGTCAATGTAACGCACCAGAATTTCATGTTGGCTAACTGTTAAACCTAGTGTAGCTAAATAATTTTGGGGAGGGGGGAAAAAGTGGCACTGTTTATAGCCTGAACATGCCAGCAGAAGGGATGCAACTTGCCTGAAGTAGAAGCGGAGAGAGACTGTTGCCTAATCAGTGTTTAGGTGCATGTTGGTAGTGGTGAGGTTCTTAAATTTTTTTTTTTTTCCCCCCCTCTGCAGGACATCTATGCCACCATGGAGTGTTTTGAGAGCCTTTTCACTCGCTCATATGTGCGTGAGGATGGCAGCAGGCCCTCCCTGAGTCCTCAGACTGTCCAGCTCCACACCAATGCGCTGCTTTCCTGGGCTCTGCTGCTGACCATCTGCAGTGGCAGCCACATCACGGCCATCATCCACAAGTACATAGCTGACATGCTCCAAGCCTTTTGCAACTGCATATTCCCTCTGCCAAGGGTGTTGTGTTTTTTGGTGCACTTTGTCTGTCTGTAAGCAGGATTGTGCAAAACACTCATTTTTCATGGAACTTGGTAGAAGGGTGTAGCATGGGCTAAAAATGTCATCTTGACTGACTGGAGGTCATGTAAATGCTTGAATTTGAACTTTTTACATAGTTTAAAGAGCCTTCAGCTGTTTTTAACTGAAGGAGTGTTTCGACACCCAGTGTGACTCAGAACTCAAAGGATTGAAGCTAAACAACTGTGATCATAAGAGAACCACATGTTCTTGAGCCCAGTAGAAAGAAAAGGCTTCAATTTGCTAGGCAGCATAAGGATTAGACTCGAGCAGTGGAAAAGGTCGGAGTCCAGGTTTACTCCATTCTCTGCATATAGCCAAAGTGTCTTTTGGTTGTAGACTTGCATATCATAGAGTTGAGTGCCCTTCTAGGGTGGGGTGTGGTTGTGTCTTTTAATGTGTATATATAATGTTGATCTGGCATCATGCTAGACTTCAATCCTGCAAAAGTGTCCAGGGTTGTAACTGCGCATTCTGTTTCAGACATCTGACCAAGCTGCCACGGCTGCTGGAGAGTGAGGATGTTAACATGCGCATTGCGGCCGGGGAGACCATCGCTCTGCTGTTTGAGCTTGCTAGAGATGTTGATGCAGTGAGGGTTTTTTTTTTTTTTTAAATTTAATTATTCTTAAAGGGCAACTTGTGTAATTGGTGTTGGGATCTCTGAATTTCTGTTCTGTAAAACTGTCCAGGACTTTGACTGTGAAGACTGGGAGCTGCTGTGCAGCAAGCTGAGTGCTCTGGCCACTGACTGCAATAAACACCGTGCCAAGAATGACAAGAGGAAGCAGAGGTCTGTCTTCAGGGACGTGCTAAAAGCCGTGCAGGTGAGGAACTGGTGCAGGAGATGTTTTATGAAAACAAATGAGTGGCCTAACAAAGCGCTTTTGTATGAGGGCAGGATGGAGAGTTTGAGACGGAGACAATCCGGTTCGGTACAGAGCGCATGGTCATTGACAGCTGGGTGAGGAAGAGGACCTACGATGCCTTCCGAGAGTTTGTGGGCTCTGGCATGAACTACCACTTGCAGGTATAAAATGTAGGCTTTTTTTGAGCTAGAATTTTTCAAGTGAACTTCTTCAAATTCTATTTGAATAGCGATGTTTATTTTAAAAGGCAAATCCATATTTCAATGCTTTAGAGCTCATGCACTTAATTTTTACTACTTTTTGGTCTGAATAAAACTCATTGCGTACACTTGTGGCAACTTGATTATACATTTTGGTTGGTTGGTTTCCCCTCCTCCCCCTTAAACTGCAGTCATGTTATTCCTTACATAACAGGTTGTCAGAATGGTACTTGATGCAAGTAGTTTATAATTTTCAGCAGGCGCTTGCTGGCAATGTGCACTTTCCAAGGCTAAATCATAAAATGCTCATGAATTGAATAGTGCACTCGGCATTGTTCTCAAATACTCTTGTAGCCTATGTAGTGTGCATATATAATGAATAGGAAGAGATTTAGAGTTGGTCAAGATTTGCTTACTTAAAGCTTGTTGCTTAAGTGCATTTGAGTTCTGAATCTTTAGTTGAAATGATAGCAGCTGTCAAACTATCTAGTAGTAAGTGAAAGTGACTGGACTTGAGTCACCGTGTCCTCCGTATTAAACCATGAGTCCAGTCACTTTTTGACTTGCAAGTGCCAGATCATGCATAGAACTTGGATGACTGGAAAATGACCTGACAATTTCTATTACTTTGAACTTGTTCAGGCAAATGAGTTCATTAGAGATGTGTTTGGACTGGGACCAGCACTGCTGATTGATTCTGCTGCCCTGAAAGCTATGAAGAGTTCCCGATTGGAAAGGGTAAGCCAGAATTCTCCAGACTGTGCTTTTGTGCAATGACTCCTCTTAAACGTGTGTTGTATAAAATGGTAAAGTGGGCACATCTCGTCTTGTTTTTTTTCTTCCAGCACTTCTATAATGCTGCTGCATTCAAGGCTCGAACCAAGGCCAGAAACAGATTTCGTGACAAGAGGGTGGATGTGGGTGAATTTTAGGGTCCTGCTTCATTCATTCACCACGTAATCTTTTTGTTTGGGTCCAATGTTACTTTTGGGTCTCTTCCTATATTTATATTTATATCATTACTAGCAAGTGTATTTTAATGTATGTATTCACATTTGGTCATTTTGTGCATGATCATTTTTGGATGTGTAAATTGTAGAATTCAACCTGGCTCTATTGTATACAACACATCACATCAGTGTTTTGCCAAGTGATGTGACTGTGAAAAAATAAATTTATTAGAAATGTGATCATGTGTATTGGCTAATTTCCTGACATGGAAGTTTCTTAATTCTAGTCACTAAAATACTTTGGATCTTTTTACTAACGAGTCAGCAGAGGTGCCACATCTATGATCTAGCTATAGTGTTTTAAGGTTGGCTATGGTAAGGAGTGAAATACGGGAACAATCTGCTTAATGCAGGTAATTTCCACAGCAAAACCTTTTTTTTTTTTTTTGTGGGGGATTGACTTGCCTTGGGTCTTCGTTATAGTCACATGAGTGTCTTGTGAGCAGTAGAAAATGAGAGGAACTTGTCTCTCTGCTCAATAAAAATAGCAGCTGCATTTTCACTTTTGCTTAAGGTTTGGTCCACATCTGTGGAAAAAATCCCATCTTGTCCACAGAAATCCTCTGTCTTAGGATTTTCTTTCGAGCATAATGTTGCCACTTCTGAATCTGAATTAAACATGAAGTGGGTGACTATTTTTGTGCATTTGAAGAGTCCTTGATTTTGTCGGACTTGTAGGTGCCTGCATTATTAAATCCAGAGTCAAAATTGAGTGCAACAAACTTTTGTACATTTAAAAAAAAAAATTGTGCTGCCTGTATTAGTAAAGATCTTTTACGATTAATAAGAGGGATAGGTTTACAATCTAAACCCCAGAGTAGCTGTGGAATTTTGTATGAGGCATCTAAATGAAAGTACACAAGTTATTTCTAGATCTGCTGTACTGCAGGTTTTTTTTGTTGGATGGAAAGTTTACGAGCTTGAGGATTTTTCCATTGCTTCTCTCGAATGTAAAAGCACCTTAGGACAAAATGAAGGCATTTATTTTGTACCAGCATGACCTTTTCATTCCTTCATTATTGCAACCAACTCGGTCTATTTTAAGTGTACATATAAATGTCTACCAGCTCAAAAGTTTACATCCCTCTTTACCCACCCTTTGTGTGTTTTGCCACAAACCTGTGCATGTTGAAGCAGATTTCAGATTCTGTACCTTTTTTCTCCTTGGTCCTAACTCTCCTAGATGTTAAGTAAGGTTTGGGGACTGAGGTCATGGCCAACTTTGACTTTTCTATTTTTCAAATTTTTGATGTAAAGTTCTAACCTGGGTACACCCCACTGGGGGGGAAATGCACAAAAAAAAAAAAGCCAGGGGCACTTGACTGTCAATCAGAAACACTTATTGCCAGGTATATGTGGACATGCATGAGGAATTTGACTCCGGTTTCACTTAGCTCTCATAGTACAAAAACAGATCGAAAGCGTATACACGTAACAAAAAAAAAAAGGATGCAATAGGTGCATAGTGCAGAGTAATCCAGGTAAGTCAATGGCCATATTCTAGGATTGTGATGTGACCAGCGTTTCCTGGATTACATTTAGGGAGTTGGCTTTAGCATTGAAGTGTTCTGTGCTCCTCGACTGAAATAATTTGAGTATTTAGATTGGACAATTTGATAAATTACCCAGTTAGAAACTTTGATGAAATGTGGCCCCAGGTTTAAGTGGCTTTGAACAGAAGTGTTGGTGGACTGGTTTCCTTTTATTTAATTTTTCTAACATTTTATGCAATGGTTTCTGCATACACCTCAATTTGTGTGGGTTTTTTTTTTTTTAGTAAATGGAAACCCATCTGTATGCCATACTGCATGTGAACATCCAGTACCATCGACCCTTAATCAGTAGGTCGGTTACACTTGGGGGGGGAATTTTAGTTTTGAGTCATCACAAGCTACACAATATATAACGAAAAGTTTGTAGACATATAAACATCACACCCATGAGTCTTCCTCAAACCTGTTCCAGTATGATGCCCCTGTGCACACAGTGAGGTCCAGGATAACATGGTTTGTGCAGGTTCAGGTGGAAGAACTTGAATGTCCTGCATGGAGCCTTGTCCTCAACCCTACTTGAGCATCTTTGGGATGAGCTGGAATGCTGGCTGTGCACCAGTGCTTTTAACTAATGCTCTTGTAATGAATTATCAAGCTGTAATACAAATCCCCACAGCCATGTCCCAGACTCTCGTTAAAAGCCTTAACAGAAGAGTGTAGGCTGTAATAACAGCCAAGGGGGGAAAAACAGACCTGTGTTAATGCCTGTGGTTTTTTTTTTTTAGAATGGGCACAAAGTGGTGTGATGGTCAGGTGTCCACATAACGTTTGGCCATATGGTGGATGATCTCAGCACTAGACATGGAGATCCTGTGGAGTTATGGTCTATTCAGTTCTAGGCAACAGTTTTGGAAAATTGACACTGGGCCATTTGGCTGGATTTGGTATAAGCGCATGGAGAGCAAATCAGTAAAAAGAGAGAAGCTTTTGTCACATGCACATTCAAGCACAGTGAAATCTATCCTCTGCATTTAACCCATCTGAAGCAGCAAAAACATGTGGGCAGCTATACTACAGTGCCTGGGGAGCAGTTGGTGGTTGGGTGCCTTGCCTTAGGGCACTTCAGCCCAAGGCCACCCATGTTAACCTAACTGCATGTCTTTGAACTGTGGGGGAAACCTACAGACATGGGGAGAACATGCAAACTCTACACAGAAAGGCCCCTGTGGGCCACTGGGCTCAAACCCAGAACCTTCTTGCTCTGAGGTGACTGTGCTAACCACTACACCACAGTGTGCTGCTGAGAATCATTTGTAACTCCTTCAAACACTGTGTGGGGAAATTAAGACTGCTTATAATTAAAAGGTTTGTATTTATATGCCCATAAGCAGATCCTCTCATACAATTAAATTTGCTAATAAAGTGACAGATCTAAATTGCATTAGTTATGAAATGTGCATGTGCCTTGCTTTTCTTAATGGTCCCATTTTTTTTTTTTTTTATTATAAAAAACAACCCTCGCCCCCCCAAAAAAAGAATGAATGAAAATATATATATAATTTCTAATTTGAATGTCTTATTGCATTCCATGTGCATTACTAGCAGGTATTATGTTGAATGTGAAATCATTCATATGGACCCATTAAGGCTTCTAATATTTTAAACAGAAGTGATTGATTTGCCATTTCTTCCCTTTAAATAGGACTATTGCAAGCAATTTTTCATGATGGGAGGAGATATTAAAGTTGTGGTGAGAAATTATTGAAGGTGAAAGGGCATCTTGGAATTGGACATGGCTCTGAGCACTTTATAGCTTTGTATTCGAGCCCAAGCCTATTTTGTGCAGGCCAAATGCTCATAGCTGTTATTTCCGAGTGTGTGTGAAAGAGTGTTGCAAGGGCACAGCTGTCCACCAGACAAATGCAGAGCGACGGCAACAGCCATCAAATACTTCGGTCAAAGCGCTAACAAGGCCACGGCTGTCTGGCAGCGTCCCAGCATTTCCGGTTTGTGTACAGCGAGGGTTCAGTCTGGGTGCTTTGATGTGTAGGTCATGTTTATGACAACTGATCATCTAGTTGAATACTAGAGTTTATTACTGTAATTCTAAAGACATTTCCTGATTTGCTGATCATACAATAAAAGTTGTGGATCATATTAGTGAAGAAGTTTTCTGTCTACGTGGTGAATTTTTTTTTTTTTTTTTTAAATGAAGAACTGCGAAGCATTGCCATTTTACTTGCAAAAGTCAAGGTCAAAATAGTAGGCAGAGTTCTTTTTATGAACATTTACTGTCACACCAAAAACATGTTGACACTTCAGTATGTTCTGTTGGCACATGGATTTGTTTTATATCCTCAAAATTATAAAACGCTCTGTCTCAAATTTGCTCACAAAAAAATTCTACTCAACTTTTCAGTGTAAAAGCACTGCCAAAAGTTATCAACCAGAATGTGTATTTGTTTAACTAATGAAATGTATTCACTGACGCACAACACTACACATTTCTTAGCTCTCAAAAGAAAGATAACCGAGGAGATCAGCTTGCATGGCCACGAGTGCATGCTGAGAGATTTAAGGGCCGTCTTGGGTGATCTAAGTGACAGCTTATAGAAAGAAATGGCTATGAATACCAATGTTATCTTCATACAAGAAAGGAAACCTTGGTTATAATATAAAGCATGTCATTGATGTCTGAAACATTGAAAAGTACAACACATCAATTAGCCAGGACTCAGACTTGATACAGTATTAGTCTAATAGAGCTGAATTTAGCATGATTGTATTTAGTATGACACACGCAAACAGTGCAAAGTAAATAAAAATTATTTTTTTTAAAAACACTATATAAATTCTCATTTGTCAGGAGAAAGGTTGGTATAATTTTAATTTTTCCATAAAGAAATTCCTAATGGTCTTGACCTGAGTAATTCAAGATGACCTACCCATGATATCTAATATACAGAATAAAAAAAATAACCTCAATGAGGCTGTAGCTCATACCGGCCACTGTTGTTGTGTGAGTTTGAAATTCAATCAATCCTGGGAAACATTCATTATGAGTTTGATCAAAATCTGATCCCTCCTGTAGGAGGAGTGGGTGATTTTCATGAAATTGCACATGACCCCTGTGTAGCCTTATCCAGGGTAGGTGGCGCCACCTGGTGAACAATTCTTGTTGGAATATGTCTTTAGAGTCTTCTGGGTGAGTTTCAGTAAAAACGTCCCAGCAGTTTATGAAGAGTAGCGGTTAATGGGATGAGTCACCCAAAAAATTCAGACGCCCATAAAATCGTAAATATGACAGGTGGCACTGCCATCTTGACAGCTTTTATTCACACCCACCAGGGGAACCTTGTGAGTTTGATTGAAATCTGATCAATCCTGGAGGAGGAGTAGAGATTTTTGTAAATTGTGGACGGACAGACGATGCGTGGTTGCGTAAACTAATCCAGCCTGACCTATGGCCAGATGAGCTAAAAATCACAGCAACACGATTTCTTTTTTTAAAAGTAATCAAACTCCTGCAATATACTGTAGGTCTGTGGTTACAAATGCTTTATGTGAAAATGTCTGTAAACAAAGTTACAGTATTATTATTATTATTATTATTATTATACTTAACCTTGTAATTGACAGTTCTATCAATTAAAATTTTGCTTTGTTATTGATTTGAAAGATGCATGCCTGAAGAATCCTGAAGCTAAAACACTGTCAGAAGCAGGAGTTAATCTCATCTCATCTCATTATCTCTAGCCGCTTTATCCTGTTCTACAGGGTTGCAGGCAAGCTGGAGCCTATCCCAGC
>JANZLB010000014.1:26637548-26649805 GCA_026167865.1 Notarius quadriscutis
ATTTTCAAAAATGTAAGCAACAGATTACACAGTTAACTTTCAGCAAATGCAATCCTAACTTAAACAGTACTCACATCCGGGACTCAAATGAAAGACTCACAAACTTACACACTATTTATCTATAATATACAAAAAAATACATAATAAATATTAAAATGGCCACAAGAGAAAAAAGTTAATCAAAACAATCTGTAAAGAGCAAATGTCGGGTATAAACAAGACGCTGTGCCTTAAATACAATGTTTTTTCTTTTTTGTTGTTGTTGTTTTCCATTACATTTTTTACAAATTGTGCAAGATTTTATACTAAGGCTCTGGTCTTGATGTGACAGCTGTCCAGCTTACACACAAACACACATGCAGGCGCTTCTCTGCGTCCTGCGTTCTGCGCACTCAGTGGAGTGTAGGTGTACAGCAAAACTGCTTCAGGAGAAGAAATGGGGCATCTGGTGCATTTCCAGTGTCGATCCTTATGAAAGTGGATATGCTTTTAAAATGAACATGCACTTTACTTCAATGTGAAAATGCTCCTTGTATAAGCCAAGAGGCATTTCAGAGGAGCATGTTTGAAAATCGGACCCAAAATAATAAATATCAGAACCATTAAGGCAAGAACATCTGGAGTGGTATCAGCAATACTGTAACAATGTCAGTGGCTGGGTAACATAGATATGAAACATTGAACTGGTTCTCCACGTTCATTTTAGCACAAGGTTCTTGAAAGCAACTTTTAAAACCCAAACATTATTTTAAGACTGTTAGAAACCGAGATAAGAAAAAGAATACTGCCAGACAAGGACATACTGCATGGATCATAAAACTACAGGAATTAATTTAAAGTTGCAAACCACTTCAAGTGGAAAACCACACATCAGTACCCCTTTAGTCCCAAAACCCCTCCCCACCCAACCCCGAAAAACTGGAAAAAGATATCACTTACATTTAAACCAATTTAATCCTCCTGTGAAAGTGTATTCCAAGAGAGTTTGTCACGTCACATGTTTTGTTTACTTACAGTAAATGAGTAGTCTGTTGCAAAAGAAAGCATTCATATGTCAGTTTTGGGAGGGAAAATGAGACATCCTTGCAATGCAAATCAGGGGAAAAAAAGCATCTTTATCTTTTTTTTTTTTTTTTAGCTTAGTGCAACTTTTAAACGCAAAACCATTCCAGTGATTCTGTCATGTACAATGTGAGTCTTCAACTTATCCAAAGTGAAAGCATGGGTCCCTTATTAAGATCACATTTTGATTCCATCTTTCCTTTTTTCATTCTTTCTTTTTTATTTCTCTTTCTTTTTTATTCTTTTTTTTTTGCTTATCTGTTTTAAAACGGCATTCCCGTAGTAGTTGTTTACTAGAACATAAACACAGGAGGGGTTCCTGCACTCCCTGATTATTTTATTCCCTTCAAGCTTCGCATCCGACGCCGATTCACATCGAGAGGTGTGTCTGATCGACAGTTTGACACCAGGCCTACAGGGTGAGGGCAGGGATGTGTACAGGGGTTATACTGAAGAAGATGAAGAAAAGGAGAGCTATACAACAAGGATGTGCCCCGACCATCCAGGTGGAGCCAAAAAATTTACCCAAGACCCAAAAAAATGTAGCCTTCATATAACACAGTAGGGTTCCCTGGGTAACCTGGACTTTCTGCAGTAGAGGAGCGTGGTGCTGAAGCAGCGTCTGAGCTCACGGTTGGAGAAGATGCAGATGAAGGGATTGACGGCAGCCTGAGCAAAGCTCATCCACACAGCTGCTGTGAGATAGCCTCCTGGTACGGCAGGGCCACGGGCGAACACTCTCCAGTAGCACGCCACTAGGTAGGGCCCCCACAGACTAAGGAAGAAGAAAGTCATGACGTAGAACATCCTGCTTATCCTCTTCTCAGTCTTAAACTCATCCAACACCAGGAGGCGCCGCCGGCCTGCCGCGTTGCCATTCTGCCGGATGCCCAGCAAGGTTGGAGGTGTCGGGCCTCGGCCAAAACCGGCCAGCCAGTTAGCCGCCGCTTGCCCACTGGCCCCTGGCCCGTGGAAGGTCCAGTTTTGGCTGACAGCAGGCACAAACTGGACCGGTTTCATCTTGCGCCGATCATGAACGAAGAATATGAGCTTGAGGTAGACAAGCTGGGTAGCCAGAAGGATCAGGGCAAGCAGAAGCATGAAGCCCAATGAGTCGTTGGCACGGAATGAGCGGTGCTGAAATGTGCATTGGTCCTCCTCGCGGATGAATGAGTATGTGCCCACGTCCAGCACAGGCGGAAAGGCCATGGCCACTGACAGTGTCCACACCATGCACACCACAGCCAAGCACGTCCACAGGGTCAGCCGCTTGGTATAGAAGCGGTGGTGTGCAATAGCTAAGTAGCGTGTCACGCTGACACAGAAGAGCATGAAGGCTGTGTGGAAGCAGGAGAGCACACCCAGGAAGGCGATCACTTTGCATGTGAGGGTGCCGTACGTCCACGCCGAGCCGTTTTTTACCGAGGTGAATACAAAGGGGAAGCAGATGGCTGACCGCAGGATATCTGAGGCGCACAGGTCCAACAAGAAGTAGTAGGGGGCACGGTGCAGGCTCTTGTCTTTGACCAGCAGGATGGAGATCAGGAGGTTTCCCACAACACCGACGCCAATGATGAAGCCCAGGGAGGTTAGTTTGAGAAATGTGGCAAGGGGAGAGACATTCTGCAAGATGTTGTGGTCCCCTGCATGGCTATAGTTCGCCATAGATGGAGGAGGGATCATAAAGATGATTAAAGCTTTAAGCCAAGTATCATGATCTGGATGCAAGGAGAAGAGATAGATCCATGTGGTGTGCTTTGAAGCAGATTCCAGCCTTGCTCTCTGCCTCGCTTCTAAGGCATCCTTTGTTCCTTTGTCTCATCACACCTAAAAAAAAATCCCAGAGAAATACGATCCACCCATCAGGATTTATGCTAACATAAAACAAACATGCTGCTTTTTATGGCACTGCTCCCTCTGTGTCAGGTTCAGAGAGGTCTTTTTCTTATTTTTTTTTTCTCCCTGTCCATTAGATATTTGAACATCACATTTCAGCTGTAATGGTATGCAGCTAGTGCAGAGCCACAGTTGGGTTGTTCAACTGGACATGATACAGTCATTATTACTGCTAAAACGAGATGCCATATTAACAGAAAACCTTCATTAGGATAAGATCCCTCATCAGTCTAAAGAATATGAACATTCCGTGCTGTTATGGGTTAAGAAATACTACGCAGAAGAGACAAAAGGCATGAAGTGCAGGAGGTTTGGTTGCAGGTTCTGGCGCAGATGGAGTGAAACATTTATAGAAATGCAGCAGAAAGCTGTTGCTCCCACCCAGGGATCCTGCAGAATCAGTGTCTAGTCTCTGTTTAACAGGAACAATCCCTGTCAGCCTCGAGTGTCGGGCTCAATTAGCACCCAGCTAACCCAGTGCTAACATCACTGACAGTCACCTGGCACTCAAAACTAATAATAATAAGTGATGATAATAATAATAATAATAATAGGCGAGGAATAGTAACAATAACGCATCTTGGACAAAACGGAGAATGGTGCACTATAGCCTCCTGTCACAGTATAGGAAAGAAAAAACAATCAAGAACATTCTGTTTGAAGGTGTATAAAATAGATACATAATAACTATGTTGAGATTATTAATCTGGGATTATTGCATGCTGTCACTGTTTGATGAATAGGATGAAAACATACCGAGACCAAATGATGATGTGCTTTCATTATAAAAGAAGAAGAAGAAGACTCATTCGACATCATCTACGCGTCTGTGCTGTTTTTTTTTTTTTTTTTAAATAGAATAAACATCTTATTCTCACGCCATGTTTACAAAACCACTGGATTACAAAATCCAGTCCAAACGAGCTATTCTGGACAACAAATGGGTTAAAATGTGGTTTTACCTCACGAGTGTCCTATAGCCTGTTTATATTATTTCCCTTAATCTCATTGAGAACCCTCTCTCTCTCTCTCTCTCTCTCTCCATCTCTCTCTCCCTGGTCCATGAGCTGTAGTCTCCCTGAGCCGCTGTATGGATGTATCAGTGCCATCACCAGCCGCATGTCAGCCACAACAAAGATATTAATTAAAACATACCTGTTGATATTCCACCTTGCCTCCTGGATGCTATTTACATGTTAGATTCCACGTCGCCGTTTTTATTTATTTATATATTTTTTTAAATAAAAAAAGGGCTTGGTTTTGTCGTCTGCCCCTATTCCCCCCACTGTGAATATACAGTAAACGGTGCAGACGGCGCATGCGCACTGGCGCTCTTCGTGATCCGGAGCCGCGTCTGGTCTCCGGTTGCAGCAGCAGCAGCAGCAGCGCTGTCTCCATTGGCAACATCTGCACAATGGGGGGCAGCATCACTGGTCCATTTCTCCCATTCTCATTTACACACAGGCGGACAAAGGATGTGCTCACTTATAAACCAGATTGAGATCATGAATGGTCTGCTTCCATTTTAAGTCTAAATGGACAGTTTAGAAAATTAAGCAATAAATGATACATAATTAGTGTACTATTTTATATATACACACCACACTCGATGTCATCCTGTTAGGAAGAAGAAACCTTTATTTGTCACATTCATCCTCTGCATTTAACCCATCTGAAGCAGTGAACACACACACACATCCAGAACTACAGCAACCACGGAGTAGTTAGGTACCTTGTTCAAGAGCACTTCAGCCCAAGGCCACCCTGTATGTCTTTTGAAACTGGAGCACCTGGAGAAAACCCACGCAAACTCCATACAGAAAGGCCCTCGCCAGACGCTGGGCTCGAACCCAGAACCTTCTTGCTGTGAGGCGGCAGTACTAACCACTACACCACCAGTTCATATACAACAGTTCTATAAACAAGACACAATCTGTTTATTTGTTTGTTCTTTGCTCCACAAGTGGAAATAGAGGCAGCACGGTGGTGTAGTGGTTAGCGCTGTTGCCTTACAGCAAGAAGGTCCAAGTTCGAGCCCCGTGGCCGGTGAGGGCCCTTCTGTGCGGAGTTTGCATGTTCTCCCCGTGTCTGCATGGGTTTCCTCCAGGTGCTCCAGTTTCCCCTGCAGTCTGTAGGTGTGAGTGTGAATGGTTGTCTGTGTCTATGCGTGTCTTGTGATGACCTGGTGACTTGGCCAGGGTGTACCCCGCCTTTCGCCCATAGTCAGCTGGGATAGGCTCCAGCTTGCCTGCGACCCTGTAGAACAGGATAAAGCGGCTAGAGATAATGAGATGAGCTTCAGATTGTGTTTTATGCTATAGTCTAAACCATATTATCACCATATTTCATAATTAGTCCAGCTGTTATCAACCAAAAAAACCTTCTATGATAAAAGCATGAAATTTTGCCAAATTACTAGAGCCAATCCAAATTATCCTCCGGAGACACGAACTGCACATGTCAGGAATTTTCCAACATGGAAACAAGGCTGAAAATATAAATCCTTCAAGCACATGGTTCAAGACAATTTGTGAATACAACTCTCAAACAAAACCATTGAGTCATTTTCTACATTCATGTCTTTATTTCAATTCTAAAACGCAGTCACATGACCATCTTCATTGACTTATCTTTACATTTGGATACCCTGTGGTGAGGTATGAAATATACAGATTGTCTTTGTTTTCTGAATCACAATTGCTGTAAAAGTTGTTGGACTTAACTTTTATGACTATTGTGCAGCTGAATTCAATATTGTATTCTAATCATCAAATAAATTTAGTGCACACTAAAAATGCACCGACTCAGGAATCTTGTGGTAATTTCCTAAATATACAATTTTTAGTTGTCAAAGAGAATAAAATATTTTGTCCAAACAAAAGTAAGGAAATAAATAAAATCCATGTTTTAACTAATGCACATTTACATGGCAGTTTTTCTATATTCTGTTGAAGAATTCAATCTTATACCACTCGAGCACAGGTCCCTCATGGTTTTCAAGATGGCAGCCTCCATGTATACTTACAGTTGTTACAGAAGAGCATGATAGTCCTATCAATTTGCATTCTGCATCCACCCTTGAAGTTGACAAAGTCAGAAAGCATACCATTTTACTCAGTGATAGCAAGCTTATTGCTAAACTCTATGCTGCCAATTTACTTGCCATTGAGGCAAAATACCTCAAGGTAGGTGCAAGGTTGGTCTGTATAAGTCAGATATGGGAACCTAGATGATTTCTTCAAGTACGAGAATCAGCCTTGGTCACCATCACTGTCACAACTTGAACAGCTGAAAGGAAGCCAGAAAGCAGATTTGTTGAAGTGTTTGCCCAGCACAACAGCACAGACTGTGAATCAACTAGCCACAGATGCAGCCATTCTTGATGGGGCTGTTATGCAAATGTTACAGCCAAGAATAAGCACGTACATTCGAAGAATACTTCAGTACCATATTTGCCTCTTACATCCTGTCTGTCAAGAGGATTCACTGAAGAGATTGCTGCAAGAAAAGAGAAGGTCTGGACAACAGCGCAAAGTGCTGGCATCAACAAGAATTCCTGCAGACTGGAAAGGCTTTCTGAGAGTTGATGGCAACAAAGGCTAACTTTTCAAGCTTCTTGCTGATAAGGTATATAAGGTCCTAGTTGCTGAACAAAAATGAGCCTTTCTTTGAAAATTCTGATAAATGTATATCTACATATTCCATTAACAAATTGTTGTATTCTAAGTTGTTTCACTTGTGGTTCCTGAGAGTAAGGAAATCTACACTACCCATCGTGAAGGTGTCCTATCTTCTACAAAGAGAACAGACATGGCTATCCTTGCGCCTTGCACCCACAAAGAGACAGACACTTGCCTAATGCTCCATGTGCTCAATGCAACATCAAGTGGACATAAGAGTTAAGATCAGAAGCAACGATACAGATGTTACTGTTCTTGCTGTTTCAGTTGCAAACATTCTTCCAGCAGATGAGGTTTGGGTCACCTACGGATCTGGAAAGAATGTCCAGAATATTCCAGCACATGTCATAGCAAGATCCTTAGGCCTGGACAAAGCCTCAAGCTTACCAACGTTTCACACCCTAGCTAGATGTGATGTAGTGTCATTTTTTTGGAGGGTGTGGAAAAAAGACTGCATGGGATGTGTTGAAGGTCTTTCCTGAATTGACACCTGTGCTCAAAGTCTTCAAAACATCACAGAAGAATCCATGGATGTCCTTGAGAGGTCTGGGGTCCTATTGTATGACCATACAAGTAGCCTAATGAAAGACAGGAGCTATTTTCAAAGAGAGCTAGAAGCCTAGACAGCATCCCCCTTACCTGAGCTGCTCTTGAACAGCACATCAGACGATCAGTATACCAAGGAAGCTATGTGTGGAGCCACATAACACTTCTTTGTCAGCCAGTGCTTCCAAGCCCATCATACTGGGGATGGCAACAAAAGAACAACTTGTGGTTACCATAATGGACAACCCTCCCACAAGCAAAGGATACCTGCTATGAGCTCATCTGATGTGGATTTAAAGCTTCATGCAGGGGGCATTGCAAGTGCCTTAAGGCTAATTTGGCATGTACTGGCTTGTGCAACTGTGGCAGGACTTGCCAATAGCAATGAATATATGTGAATTGATACAGAATGCTTTCAAAAGATACAGTAGGTCAAACCAGTCACACCAAAAGAAACACAAAAGGCACATAACATAATAGTCCACCAAAGTTAAATCTCTTTCCCCCCCCTTCCCCTCAAGAGCTTTGTTCACAAGCTAGCACTTGCTACACCTATTTCGTAATGTAAAGAATATAAAACTCAACACTTCTCTTTTGAGATAAAGAAGTTGTGACTCAGAAAACAAAGAAAATCTGTATATTTCATACTTCACCACAGGGTACCCAAACGTAAAGATAAAATTGAATGAAGACAGTCACATGACTGCATTTTAGAACTCAAATAAAGACATAAGTGTAGAAAATTACTCTTGTTAGTGAGTTGCCCCTCCGTGCAAGGTTGGATCAACATCATCACACTAGAGACACTACAGCTGAGCTGAGAGTTTTGGGAAATGCAATCTTTCCTCCTCAATCATACTATATACTATATTTTCTTTATATATAATGTGTATGTGTGGCAGTGGGGACATGGTCAAGCAGAAGTCTGTGAATGGAGGGCAGGGTCGGGGAAGGTAAGTGGCTAAGTCAATAAGTCCACCTGCTGTCAATTAATGTGTGTGTGTGTGTGGGTGCGTGTGTGTGTTTGTTACAGGGATGGAGCAAAAAAGGAGAGAGAGAGCAGAGAAAAGGAGCTCTCTCCCCAACCACAACGCATGTGTGAGTGAGTGAAAGAAAGCTGAAAAGCAAGCTGAAGCTCAATAAAGTGTTTTGTGTAAACATCAACTCTCACCTGCCGTGCTTCTGTGCTCCACCCACATCAGGAACTGTTACAGTGGTGCTGAAACTCAGGAGCACAGAAGGGACCCACCCCATGGAGTCTTCCCCATTCAAAGAGCTCACCCTTGCCCTCACTACCACCCAGCAGAACCAGCATCAACCACTGATCACCCTCCGAGAGGAACAAGAGCAGTGTTTCAAAGCCTTGATGCTGGCCCAGCAGGAAGATCACCAGGCGTCACCTGCTCACATCAGCAGGGCCATCGGCCACCGCTGCCACCACCCTCACGAAGATGGGACTGCAGGACAATCCGAAAGTGTTCCTCGCTCTCTTCGAGCAAGCAGTCGAGGCGTGGGGGTGGTTGCTGGAGCAGCGCGCGGTGCGCCTCCTCCCGCTCCTGACTGGCAAGGTGCAGCTCGCAGCGCAGCAGCTCCCTGCTGATAGTCGACTGGTCTATGCTGACCTGAGGAAGGCCATCCTGCAGCGGCTCGGCCACTCCCTGGAGCAACATTGCCAACGCTTCCGGATGCTGGCACTGGAGGAGGTCGGCCGGCCGTTTGCATTCGGCCAGCAACTCCAGGATGCCTGCCGGTGGTGGCTGAGGGCGGAAGACCACGACGCAGATGAGATCATCAGTCTGGTGGCACTGGAACAGTTTATCTCTCAACTTCTGGAAGGAACGGCGGAATGAGTCCAGTGTCACCGCCCAGCGTCACTGGAATGAGCCATCGAGCTGGCAGAGGATCATCTGGAGGTGGCTCCAACGGCAGGCAGATGAGGCATCTCCCCTCGCTTCTCTTCTCTCTCTCTCTTCCCCCCCGTCTCTTGTCCCCCTCTCCACCCTGTTTCCCTGCCATGGAGACAGCGGCCGGCTCCTCCCCAGCTGGCCCATTGCACCTGTGGTGTCCTCCTATCTCCCTCTTCTGTGTCTGTGTTGTCTCCCCCTCAGGTGAGTGACACCCATAACACCAGTGCAGAGAGAAAGCCTGGGCCGGTGCTGGCGCAGCGGGGAATCGGAGCATCCCCAGAGTCAGAGCTCCACAAGGGAGGTGGGTGCTGTAATCCGGATCCCCAGTGTGCCAGAAATTGCCCCCGATCGGGCCGGAATGTATTGCATGCTGGTAAGTATTCAAGGGGATACATATATCACGCTTTGGTGGATTCCAGTTGTAGTCAGACCTCAATTCACCAACGTCTGGTGCAAGGTGAGGCATTGGGGGAGCACAAGCGGTGAAAGTGTTGTGTGTGCATGGGGATGTTCACCATTACCCTCTAGTGTCTGTCCATATTCTATTCCAGGGCCAAATGCATAGAGTAAAGGCGGCGGTTAGTCCTCGTCTCACCCCCTTGTTGATTTTGGGTACTGATTGGCCAGGATTTAAAAAATGAATGGAATATTTAACACATAGTGGGTCCTGCACTAGTAGGTCAAGGGAAGATCCCGGTGTGGCATTGGCTGGAGAAGCTGTCACAGAGCAATCTACATCAACACTGTGTCAGAGTGAGGAACAGCCTGCTCCTGCTCCCTCTCTCAGGGATTCCCTTGGGGATTTCCCGTTAGAGCAGTCATGAGATGAGACTCTGCAGCATGCATTTGACCAAGTGAAAGTAATCGATGGTCAAACTCTTCAGCCAAGTGCAGCACTGACCTTCCCTTATTTTGCTATTATTAAAGATAGATTGTACCGAGTGATGCAGGACACTCAAACTAATGAATGAGTAACCCAGTTGTTAATCCCAAAGAGACATAGGGAACTCGTATTCCATGCGGCTCACTTTAATCCCATGGCCAGACACTTGGGGCAAGATAAAACACTAGCCCAAATAATGGCCCAGTTCTATTGGCCAGGGATTCGCGGGGACGTCCATCAGTGGTGTGTGGCATGCCGTGAATGCCAATTAGTAAATCCCGTGGCCACTCCATAAGTGCCGTTGCACCCTCTCCCTCTAATCGAGACCCCGTTTGAGCGAATTGGGATGGATCTTGTTGGGCCATTAGATTGGTCAGCATGGGGATATCGCTTTATTTTAGTTCTGGTGGAATATGCAATGCGATATCCGGAAGCAGTGCCTCGCTGCAACATCTCAGCATGCAGTATTGTGGAAACGCTCTTCTGCTTTATCTCCCAGGTCAGGATTCCGAAAGAAATCCTGACAGACCAAGGCAATTCATTTATGTCACGCACACTGCGCGAACTGTATGGGTTACTGGGAATTAAGTCTATCCACACCAGAGTCTATCATCCACAAACAGATGGCTTAGTAGACCAATTTAAACAAACACTCAAGAACATAATCTGGAAATTCTTAGTTGAAGATGCGCGTAATTGGAATAAGTGGCTTGAGCCCCTGTTATTCACAGTATGAGAGGTCCCGCAAGCCTCCATGGGGTTTTCTCCCTTTGAAGTATTATATGGGCATAAACCACATGGCATTCTGGATGTGCTACGGGAAAATTGGGAGGAGGGACCTTCACCTAGTAAAAATTAAATCCAGTACATTCTTGACCTGCACACAAAACTCCACACCCTCACACACCTAACCCAGGAGAATTTGCGGCAGGCACAAGAATGTCAAAGGCGGCTGTATGACAGGGGCACGCGCCTTAGAGAGTTCACACCAGGAGACAAAGTGCTCATATTATTGCCTATGTCGAGTTCTAAATTAGTTGCCAAGTGGCAAGGGCCCTTCGAGGTCACACAGTGAGTCGGAGACGTCGACTATGAGGTGAGGCGAACGGATGGGGGGGGCACTGCAAATCTACCACCTCAACCTTTTAAAATGCTAGAATGAGGGGGGTCCCCGTGGCATTGGTGTTGGTAGTCCCAGAGAAGGTGGAGCTGGAGGTAAAAAAGATAACATCTCGGACCCCTCCGGTCCCTTGTGGAGACCACCTCTCACCGGCCCAACTCACAGAGGTAGCCAAGTTGCAGAAGGAATTTTCTGATGTGTTCTTGCCCCTTCCTGCTCATACCCACCTCATAGAACACCACATCGTAACACCCCCGGGGTGGTAGTGCATAGCTGCCCTTACCGCTTGCCTGAACACAAGAAAAAGGTGGTTCAGGATGAACTTAAGGCTATACTCGAAATGGGCATAATCGAGGAGTTCCACAGTGGCTGGAGCAGCCCAGTGGTCTTGGTTCCAAAGACAGACGGGTCAGTCCAGTTCTGTGTGGACTACAGAAAGGTCAATGTGGTGTCTAAATTTGATGCATACCCAATGCCTCGCATTGATGAGTTGCTTGATTGGTTAGGCGCTGCTCACTTTGATTCAACACTGGATCTAACAAAGGGATATTGGCCGATCCCCTTGACTCCTCTATCCTGAAAAAAAAGGCCTTTTCCACACAGTTTGTTTTACAGCAATTTGTCACGCTCTCTTTTGGGTTGTTTAGGGTGCCGCTATGTTTCAGCAGCTTATGGACAGGGTCCTCCACCCTCACGCTGTCTACACGGCTGCCTATCTAGACGACATCATAATTTACAGTCATGATTGGCTGCGGCACTTGGAACACCTAAGGGCCGTTCTAAGTTGAGGCAAGCAGGCCTCACAGCTAACCTGAAAAAGTGTGTGATTGGGCGGGTGGAAGTACGGTATCTGGGGTTCCACTTGGGCCATGGGCAGGTGTGTCCCCAAATTAACAAGACTACAGCGATTGTGGCCTGCCCGAGGCCCAAGACCAAAAAGATGGTGAGATGGTTCTTGGGGCTGGCTGGCTATTATCGCAGGTTTCTACCTAATTATTTGGACATCACCAGCCCGCTAACTGATCTCACTAAAAAGGGGCTCCAGATCTGGTCCATTGGATGGAGCAGTGCCAACAGGCCTTCTCGGAGGTAAAAGCTGCACTGTGTGGGGGGCCACTTTTACACTCCCCTGACTTCTCTCTCCCCTTTATTTTGCAGACTGA
>JANZLB010000014.1:26752707-26765556 GCA_026167865.1 Notarius quadriscutis
CGCCTCTCGCCCATAGTCAGCTGGGATAGGCTCCAGCTTGCCTGCGACCCTGTAGGACAGGATAAGCAGCTACAGATCATGGATGGCTCGAAAAGAAAATCGATTGACTCGCCCATCCCGAGTAAGAATTTGCTTTATATTGAACACAAGGCGGCGCTGTGTGATTACTTTTATGTCTATAATCATTCCCTTCACGGATATTCAGTGCAGTTTTAAACGTTGACCGCTAGGTGGCGGCAAAACTCAAATCTTGGAGTCTGTTAAGTAGGGGATTTTTTTTTTTTTTTTTTTTTACAATGCTGCTCGTCCTCGGTAAATTTCTAAACAGTTCCCAACGGAAATCAGATCAAATGCACCAGTATTGCTTATATTTATAAAAATGCGTCTAGAATTGCTTTCAGCGTTTATTTTTATTTTACAATGGCTATTTGTCTATTTCAAGTCACATGCTATGCAGAACATAAAACAAGAAAGCATGGTCTATTGTGCGTTTCACAGTTATTATTTTGTATCATGTCATGTTATATCTCATATAAAACATCTGGTCTGTCTAAAATAATATAGGTTATTGATTAGATCATATTTAAAAAGAAAAACTCTCAAATACAGGACAAATGTAAATAATCTAAAGACACGCTGTGTCCTAAAGCCTACTTTTGGTCGTTTCAGACATGTTTTATAAATATAGCCTATAATATAAAACCATGTAGATATGAGAACACTATTCTGTTTTCCTTCAATCTATAATAATAATAATAATAATAATAATAATAATAATAATAATAATAATAATAGGCCAAAATATTAATATTAGACTACAGATTATAGGGAAGAAACAAAGTTGATGTATCCCGCCAGCCTGGAGGATGTGTAGAGATTGACACGGTGTGTCGTCAGATTTCTCATTAAAATGAATATGTGAAGAAATTTGTTTTGGTGCCTTATTATTCAGAATACCTTCCTGAATAATTTATATCAAATTATCATGTCGGTCAACATCTCAACATCGGTGACTTAACCTGCGATTAGTAGCATGGCTGTCGGTCTTATTGGATTTTTTTTTTAAACATAAATGTGTTGAATATTTCAGTACACACGGTAATAAATAAAACCATCAAAGCTCAAATGGCTTAGCGGCGCAGGAAAGTGCAATTAAAGATACCAGGCACTGATTATAATGACAGGTTGTATATATGTTTTAATTGTTAACAGCGTCGTTTGAACCAGTGGAATGACTTCAGAGCCCTGCAGTGAAACAGTACCATGTTGTTTGATTGCTCGGTGTTTCATGATAAGGTTCACTCTTTGACTTTGACGGGTGTAAATCAGGCTAAATATATAAATCAGCATAAACTCACAATCATGTTGTATTGTTATGTGTAGGTTCAAAAAAAAAAAATCCCTTATATTGTGTCTAAGTTTTAAAAAAATTAAAAAAAAAAAAAGGGGGGGATTTTTTTTTTAACCTACACAGATGATTGATTGAGTTTATGGCAGATTGCAGACCTGCTCTGAGGCTGTTTGTTTGTCTTGGAATAACTTTTTGAGCAGAATTATTAGTCTCAGTTTCATGGATTCTCATGTCGAGAATTATAACCATAAGGGTTCACATTTCAGGTGAAAATGAGTGGTGTTGGAGAAACTTTTTAATGACTTTCCTGCTTGTTTTGTTTACCAAGCAGGTGGACGTGACGTCACACGGGGTCGCAATACTCAAAAAAATAACAATAATGTAAGTCAGCGCGCGCGCGTTCGCGCATGCCTGTTTCCCGGGGGCCGCATTCTAATAAGCGAGTCCTCCAAATAAGTGGGACCTGGAGGAATATACAGGCTGCTGGGGTGTTGAGTCGTAACGCAAAGGGGGAAAAAAAAAAAACAAGGCGCAGCTTCGGCTCGCATGGCATGGCATGGCATGGCGTGTGAGAGCATTATAACGGCAGTAGTGAGTGTACCCGTGGTGTTTGGGGGGCTCTTAGCGTTAGTAATAACAGCAGCACACTGAGCGGACACAGAGGAGCGCGAGGCAGCGCGTGCGTCTCGGAGCGGAGGAATACCCGCAGCTTTTCTTCCTGTTCAGGGGTTTTGTTTTCAAACAAACAAACAAACAAACAAACAAACCTGCTTTACGATATATAGATATATATATATATAAAACTCCTGGCGTGTTTTTGTTTTTTGTTTTTCTGTAACTTCCGCACAGCTCGAGCGCTTCTGTCCCTGCTGAGGACGCACGCGAGGACGCACGCGCACACACACACACACACGCACGCGCGCGCGTGTGTGTGTTTTTTTGTCGGTAAGTTTTTCGCTCTTTTTGACTCTGTCTTTTCTTCACTTTCTCAAAACACTTCTTCAGGGAGCCGGTGGAACTTTAGTGCTTTAGGTTGTTTATTTGTTGTTTATTTGTTGTTTTGTTTTGGACGGGACGCACGCGCTGCTCGGTCGTCAGGAGCTTGTGTTGCTAAGGAGACCGAGGAGTTCAGAGCAATCTCTGCTCGGCTCTTTTAGTGAATCACTTTGTTTGTTTACTCTGTTTAGCTTCTTTTATTCTAATTTTTTTTTTTTTTTTTTAAGGAAGGAGTTACTATTTACAGAAATGCAAAAGTCAGGGATTAAATTCACTGTGTTGCTGTGATGGCGCTTGAGGATGTTTGTGTGTAAGTAAGCTCCTTGTTTTACTTAAAGTTTTGTTAGAGTTTATTACAAATCTATAAACAGAACGCGTCTGGAGTAAGAGGAATTCATATTCATCATATTCATCATATACTTTAATGATTATTCTTTGCTTTTCCAGATTGTTGTCTTCTTATTTCTGGTGTAGGAATGCCAAGCTTATCTCCATTACAGCCCAAAAAAATTTGTCTTTCATGATTATCACACATTGATCACTTTCTCTAAATCAAGCGAATAGTTTTTCATACAGCTTTATTTATTTATTTATTTTTAAAAAAGAAAGCATATTTCAATTTTATTCTCCCTATTATTATTATTATTATTATTATTATTATTATTATTATTAATGTCTTACCGTGTTTGCTCTTTCCCGTCCCATGGTCCTGGTGAAATGTCCACGCTATGTGTAGTGATAGTAAGTTAAAGCCTGGTGTTAATGATGCAGGTAATACAAAGGACGGCACTCTTCTTACACCACAGGCTCATTTTATGGCAATATCTCAGTGTGTAAAGAATACCTGCACCTAAATCAATAGTGTGGATGATTTTTTTTTCTTTTTTCTGACATGGTGTGTAGAAGCACAGCTCTGGCGGTGACCTGTGATTTGTTTTCAGGCTTTCACCTCGGTGTCATTTGGGGCTTTTGCGCTTACTCTGGCAGCTGTGCAGGTGAGGTGCAGGTGTGTCTCACGCCATTTCATCACTCAACACATGGCTGCTTCAAAGCGCCTGTAATGGCAGCAGTAAAATTTGGCAGAGCGCACTTCGCCGCCTCAAAGCCTGCTGTGTAATATGAAGCCCATCCCTTCGTTAGCTCCACGCAGCTTTCTCCAGGTGATTTTAATTAGCTCTGTCTCAGTGCCCTGCCTGTGCCGGAGTGACGGCTTGATGGGAGCTGACCCGTGACCGGCGTCCAAACTCGCAGTCAGCGCTGGCATTTTGCATACATCCCCAGATTACACCATCCATCACGGCCAGCTCGTGTGTTGAGCTGATAGGAAAATGCCTGTGCTCTGTGCATTAATGCGCATGCATTGTGTTAAGTTATAATCGTTTGTCAAAATTAAGGCCTGATTTGACTGGCGCTAGGTTAGCGTATGGATCCATATCTGCACTATTTGGAACTTGAATAACACAACACATGACCATGATTTATTTGTTCAGCTTGAAGAAGTCAGTACAGTGATTTTTTTTTTTTTTTAAATTCGGTAAATTGTTTGACTGAACTGTTTCCAGTTTCATCCATCATTGTGCATTGAGAGGCATTGCTCTTTATTTGCAAGTGGAAGTCTAAAGTTTCCCTGCTTGCTCGACCTTGAGGTGTTACACTGTTTTGGAATACTTTGCTCTGCCTGCTATCTCCTAAACAGGGTCAAAAATTATGCTTGAAAGCCTCCTGTTTCTGGCTACATTAACTTCACAGAAATGTTTCCATGACAACCTTCATGCAAGTTAAGGCAACCAGAGGTGATCAAGTTTTTTTCCCTTTTCCTTTCTCCCTTCCTCCTCTAGGAAAAATGGAATTTGTGTTGACAGTTCTGGCCTTTAATGGCACTTCTGTGCTGTGTGAAAGTATTTGTTTACCAGGATCATGTGCTGCTACCTGTCAGCCCAGGAAAGATTGACTTCTTTAGATAAAAGACCATGGTGCGTGTTGAGAGGCCCTTGTGCATCATAATTATCCACATCCACATAATGGTGTTTTTTTGTGCTTCACTAAGTAAGAGGCTGAGAGCTGAGGCTTTTTTAGTCACACTCTGGGTCACCGTCCTATTAAGCTCGATCAGAAAAGTACCCTGACTTCTGGCCAGGAAAAAAAGCTTCCTAGGGTGGGGTCAGCGGATATGGATTAAATGTGGATTGCAGTCTAGGCTCTCAATGTCCAATGTGTTGTTTGAATAAAGGCAGAGTGGAGGAACAATTCCATCTCCATGCTCCTTAGTAACTGTGGTTTGGACAGATGACCCAAATCTTTCCACAGTCTAACTGCTATTTGGACATAGTGATCAGATAATCGAGAAACACCCTTTCCAAATTAATTCTTGAAGCAGTGCCTTAACCTTAAATAAAAATGTTGTTTTCCTTTTCAGTAATAAGGCACGATACACTAAACTGTATCTTTCCTTCTTGCCGGGGTGGCACACTCAATCTGTAGTGTATTTACTTTCTATTACCTTTACAGCAGTCTGAAAACATTGCCCTTAAGGTCTAATTAGCAACCTTAAATAATTTTTAAATATAGTCACCTTTTCATGTGTAATACAAAAAAAAAAACCACCATAGTGATAAGGAAAGGTAACATTTAGGACCCTTTTTTTTTTTGACAGTGTAAAATTATATTTATTTTTCATGCTTTATTTCCATAAAATCGGCTGTAAGTTAGAAGAAAATCAACTGCTTATGTTTGTTTATGAAGGCGAGTCAAAGATGATAACATGATGGTGTAAAAAGGAGAAGATCTTGGTTTCATGAATCTGCCAGAACAAAAGATTCAGTGGTGGCATGTCATTTCTGTCAAACAGCAAGGTCAACGGTATTCAGTCCACACTCATCTGTGGCATGAGTGTATAGTAAACAGCAAGCGGCTTTGGGGGGAAAAAGAGAGACGGTGCCCGAGGAAGAAATGACCTTTTTTGTTGTGCTGATTGACAGTGTGTCATTTGGTGGTGCGGTTAGTGTCATAGAAAACACTTGAAAATTTGCTAACGAACAAATTATTCTTCATTTAGGCTAATCAGTGAGTAAACACCATGGTGTTGCTTCCAATTTGAATACTTGTTGTATAATTTTATAATAAAACAGTGAAGCCAAGTGGCAACCTTTGTCTAAATGGAAGCTAGGGAGAAGAGGGGAATCTGTTTATATGAAAATGTTAAAAGTGCAGGGTTTGTGATGGTAACATCTCCTGACAGGCGTATTAGTCTGCAGAAAGAGCATCGTGCTCAGGGCTGGGGGCATATGGTGCTGCCTTCTGCTGGCATTGCCCGAGCACAAGTTGCAACACTGCGGCAGGGTCACGACTGTCTCAGGTTTGTTCCTTGTGCATCTTCCTAAATAAAAACAGCACAAAAAAACAAGCATGTCTCTGCTGGCTTTGTCTTTCAGAACAAAGGGCACGACGAATGTTTTCTCTCTGACTTCTTGGCCTCATTTTTTTTTTTTTACTTGTACTTGTATTTTCTTGCATTTATCAGTAATATGAACGACTCATGGAAAACACTGTTTTAAAATGCTCTTTTATTCTGGGCTTCAGAACTTGATGCTGTGATATATTGAAATAATGTTTATCAAAGTGACAAAGTGTTTGTTACTACAGAGAATTTTGTAATTGTTCACTACTCCACTGACAGTAGGCTGCTGAAAAATACACTCCTCAAGATGCCTGCAGCAACTGCTTCAGAGTCTGTGTTAATTCTCAAAACCTCTAGAAATGACATCCTCTTCTCGACATACCCTCCTGAGTATACACACAGGAATGTGTGTGAATAACACAGAAGCCGTTGTTTTCTGCACAGGGATGTCTTCAGTCAGCGCGTGTGCTGTATTCAGAGGCGCACATGCTCAGTAGAAGGTTAATTATACTCTGAGCATGTACCTGAGAGGCTTTTGTCTTTGATAGGTCCACTACACAGCATATGGCCACAGCAATACAATAGTTTATTTTTACAATATTTGATGAGTGGGTTTTAATTTAGACTGTCACTCCTGGCAACCAGCAGGGCAGATGGTGAAGACTTGAATGCCCATCAGAGCCTAAATATCCTCTAGGCAGCTGTTGTTAATAAACTTTTTTTTTTTTGCTGTTTCCCCCCCCCTCCACACAGTTTAGGTCAAGAGGAGTCAAACCTGTTACAACACCTGTTTCTGCATATGTAAATCTGTTGTTTTGTCATTTCATTAAACAAGAAAAAAGGCAACAGTCCCTCGTGGTTGCAAATGTGACTGGCACTGAGCCCACTTGGCATCATGTAGAGAGGGAGGAAAAGGAAAGAGAGAGAGAGGAGAAGCAAAGAGGCACAGAAAGGATCACAGTGACTTGTGTAACAGTGGCTTGACCAACTGGATGCAGCTTAATTTTAATGCCATTTTTTCATTCAGGTGTGAAAAGTCCCTTTCTGCAACTTCTGATGAACAGGCCATACTGTAGGAGAAGGCACTACGATTTTCCTGTTCATTTTATCTGAGGGAGGGCTGGGGAATTAGAGAGCTGGAACAGGCCCAGAAGCTGGTACATGTGTTCCTGCCACACGTTGTGCACTTCATACCCTATGCCCCTTGCTTCCACTCTCACTATTGCCCTCTTATCGTTTGGTGGGCTTCCATGGCCCTGCTCCAAGGCACATGTGTCACCGTTGCATCTGCTCTGCCTCTGGGCCTAATTGCCCCAACTAAACTGATTCTCTTACCTCAAATCAGAGCTCACAGCATCAGAGATATCTTCAAACACTCATGTATACCCCCCCACCCTCTTCCTCCGTCTGTGTGAGTTGTGGGATTTGAGTTGTAATCCTGTCTGTGTACGCAGGATGCAACAAATATGGCGTGAAATTAGAGGTTATTCCCCAAATATTACGGCTGAGCTTTGAAGATTACCGTCATCGTTATGGCACCACCATGAGAATCGAGCTTCTCCTGAACTCTTGTGTCCCGTGCAATGTACATGCATGGAAATAATGCGCTTTCCCTGTGATTGCTTATTGTGGAGCTGTGTCAAGCTGTCCATGTCTGTCCTGGGCACTGGTTTGTGTTTCATTACTTATATGCAGCACTTCTGCCTTCAGGCCTGTTTCAGTATACTCTTGAGCACACGCTGTCCTACACAAGGGTTTTTATTTCATGGATAATGTGCAGTAGAGAGGTGTGCTAGACAGGAGGCCGTGCTGACGCTTGCCTCGGCCAGGCCTGTCTGGGGTTTCAGTGAGGGTCTCTGCAGGGTGTTAATCTCCCTGGGCCATGGAAGTCTCCTGCCTCCATTTGCCTCCTCTGATTTAGCGCCTCTCCTTCTCTTTGCTGCTTTGGAGCGCCACACACATCCCGCTCTGATATGGAAGTTCATTAGGGATGGGCCTTTGATGGGCCGGCTTTTCATGTGACGGTGCTCTCAAATACCTTGATGTAGAAGCTTAAGAAGCTATTGTGCTGTAAGCCCTCCTTTTGATGCGTCTTATTTAGATCTGCATAGTAAATCAAGGAGAGTAAATAACGAGGCAGCAGATGGAAGCAAGGAGATAAGAACCAGGCGAACAATCGCATTTGTATTTTGTTATGATGTTGACAGCAGCTAAAATTCACTAATCTAGCGCCACTGATCTGCATTTCAAAGAAATCTCATTTAGCAGCGGGAAGGATAAAGTTCTTTTCATTGTGCTCTTTTTTTTTATTGCATTCTTTGCTAATTTATCTGGTGCAGATTTAACGCAGGGCCGGGTGCAAGCAGCATGCGTGTTGCAAAAGGGGTCTTAAATACTCTGAAAGCAGTAACGTCTAGACTGCGAACCGGGGGTAATTACACGTCCAGTGATGAATAGAAGGAGTTTGAAGACCCATCTTTGTTCGCAGGCCTTGAATTGCTTGACTAACACAGATAAGGGGCATTTGGCCTCTGTCAAAAATATTGCAATGACTTTCCCTCCAACACAGGAATGGTATTTACTTTAAAGATAAAAAATTATTGTGTACAGTAATCTGACTTGTTAGCATAATGTCTTCTTTTCATATTCAGAGCACAGCATGTGTCTGTGAAGGTATTCCTGTGCTTGATTTAAAATAGTTTATCTTGACTTAGTGCTGCGCTTCGAGTAAATATCAGACAGTGGCATTATTAGCGCCTATGAATGGCTGATGGAGTGTATATATATAATTTAATAGTATTTAGAGACATTGTGTAAATCCTTGCTGAGGTCACACATACTAATAGCATTTCTACAGCATTTTATGTGATGTAAATTGTGAGCCTTCACAGTTCAGAGGTGTTGTGGTATTAAAGTTACAAGTTATTTAAAATGAATGGGATCCGTGTTTTCTTTTTTTTTTCCCCCCCAAAAAAATAACTATGTGGCCAGTGCAAGTTATATTGAATTTTAATTGGGGTTTATTTACACAGAAATGCCTCAGATCAAAAATGTATGAGTAATATTGTCCTCACAAACATAGTATCGCGTATTAGTGTCTCTCCAAAACATACAGCTAAACCACTAGTATAGAGGGAGCGTGCTGATTCTTCGCCTTGTCCTCATGGCTCTTTTCGTAATACGTAGTCGAAGTATTTCTCTGCAGAGGTCTCTGAACGTGGCGTCACTGTAATGACACTTGGCAGTTTTTGTTTGCAGCACTGCTTCTTTGTACAGTTCTGAGAGCGCATTCCACAGGATCCAGCAGTCACTGGTTGCCTACAAGGTCAATGGATTTCTGAGGAAGAAAAAAATTACATGGGTTTCTGGGCCACTTGGTCAAAAAAGAAAAAAAAAATCTTTGTTTATGTGTTCTGTGCCACGAGTTCATCTGTGGACATTTCTTCCCAAAGGCAGGCATATGCTTGAACGTGATACCTTATTTGAATTGATCAGTTAGTGTCAGCAAAACTGAGAGCACTTTGGGTACAGTTTGCCTTATAGGCAAAAGACATATTATTTTACATATAAACCAGATTTTTATTCAAATTCTGATACACCAATGTAAACCAGGTTTAAAAAAAACCACTCATATACTTATGCACTTAAACCCATAAGGTTCTTATGATTAATATCCATAGTATTTTCTCACTATATTTATAAGTTACCACTTCTGTTAACAGATCCTTTGTGTACCTGGACCTGCCCCTACAGAGACGAACATCGATTGAACATTTTTCCCCCTCAGGGTAAGTTTGCAAAAGTTTCTTTTGTACTTCTGTTGGTAAAACTCTCGCGTTTTAGCTTGTGTATTTTAAAAAAGGAAATGGTGCATATCAGACTGGTGCACAATAAATGCCACCAAATCACGTCTGGTATCTTGATTTCAAGCCCATATTTATTTTAATTCCTTCAACTGTTGGAGTTAAATATAGCCCTTTCTGAAAAGCAAAAATCAACAGTTATGATAATATTTTTTTTTAAAAACTGACGGGTGTGGACTAACAATATGAATGATCAACAATGTGAAAACTATTCACTGGAGCAGGTAAACCATTAACATGTTTGTGTGTGAATTTCCTCGTGTTTGTCTGTTTCAGGACAGGATTTGGTATGGCAGTTGTACATTGCACAAGCCAAGCACTCTGAAGCCAAGGCAGAAGTGGTGAGTAAACCAACATTTTTCTTGTGATTATTTGCATGGCCCATCATCTAGTCTTAAATATTCCATCTGTTTTGAGTCAAACAGTATCTCTGATGATGATGATGATGATGGTGATGTGCAGTAAAATAAAACAACTTCTGCATGTATTCCATCTGTCTTGTCTAAATTCTTAAAAGCCCTCAAAACACCACTTGTTCTGCAAGTGTAACGAGTTCGTTCAGTTGTACATTGTGTCTGAGAGCAGCCGTAGCACGTCCTCTGGTCCTCTCTTATGAACCACAGTAACAGCAGCGATTTGTCACCAAGTCAGTGCAGAAGGAGTATGAGGAATTTCCTCACTGACTGATTAATGGACAGAGGCGGCGGGTTTGTCATTAGACATATAGCTTCCTGCAGTAATACACACATTGCCAGACAATGATAATGATGAGGAAAAGAGAGACCCGTGCTGACAAAGATGTGATTTCATGTGGGAGGTCAGTTGTTGGACATTGCGAAGGAAGACATTGGGTACTTTGTGATGAAATATACATAGACATTTTGCAATAATGCCTCTTGTGATTTTTAAGTTTTCTTCATTTACAAAAAATGGAACAGACATGCTATTCCTCAGAGTTATCACATTTATATGATATTTTAGAGAGTTTTTGGTGTTGTTAACATTTTTAACATGACTTATAGGTATGGGATTTGTGGTTTTAAAAGCAATAGTGAAAAACAGCAGGTTGCTGTGGAGCAGTAATTCCTTAAACATGGCATGTGGTGGAACTGCTAGAATTTAAGGTGTACCTCTTCATCCATGATCAGTATTGGAAATTGGAGCCATGATTTTATTTCCTCTTTAAAAAGTTTGAACAGATTATAGTGGCCACTTTTTGGCCAGCTTGATTAAAGCAGTCTTGTGGTAATCCTGTGGTCTTTGTAACGGAAGAAGAACCTATTGGTGTGGGCACGTGTTCCACAGCTCTGCATTTTGCAAGCTGCAGATATGATTAAAGTTTACTGTGAGGTTGGATGGCTTGGCTAGAAATCATATCCCATGAGTCATCACCTCACATGTCTTAGAGGAACCCGGCTTTCTCATTCACAACTTCAAGAGATTTGAATATTGGTTTTTAATTTGTTGAATATCCAGTTAAATCTTGAAAGATAAACTCTTTTGGAACAGAGCTACTCTCATCAGGGCAGGAATAAAAGTATAATTTATCCACCACCACCCCCCAACTTTATACTGGATAAGCACACACTTTGTGAAATCTGCCTCAATTAAACATATCTTGCTCAAGTTTGAAGACGGCTGTTCCAATGGACAGCTTTCCTCCTGCTTTCCTTTGAAAACTGATTTCATGTTCTGGTAGAGTGCCTGTCATCTCCTTCCCAAATGACTCTTTGAGAGCTCTTTCCTTTCCCCAGCGTGAAGGAGTGTAACCTCCACGGAGCTTTGCTCAGGCCACTTGGAGCAGAGAAGATGAGGGATATCAAAGGAGCCGGGCTCCATCCCTATTGGCAGGTGTCATTGTGTGGCTCATTTGGGATTGGAGGGTAGGTGGGATGGGACGGGAATAAAGCTAATCTTTATCCCTTATTCACCCCAGAACCCGAAGTGCTCTAGGGATCAGGTCAGTGGTCAATCCCCCATTCACAGCCACCAAGAATATTTTAAACTTAAGCCTTCTCCATGACCAAAAAAAGTCCTTGTCATCAAAGGTTCACGTCTTTCCTCATTGCTTCATGGATCTGGTGTTTCTCTTTTCTTAAAACTTTCTTTGCTTCATTGATTTTTTTTTTTTAGCTTAACCAAGTTGCTATATTCTTGTTAAAATAGATTTAGTTAAGGGCAGATAAAGTCATGCTATGAGTCAATTGTAATATAAGTAGTTCCTTGTCTTGCCCAAAGAGTTTTCTTCAAATAAATTCAAGGCTTTTGGAAAAAAAAAGTATGCACCTCAGACAGATTTCACACTTCGAGTTGAATTTGCGACTATAAAAGGCAATTAATTTTCTAGTAATTTGAAGAACTAACGTTTTGGTTTATTTTCTTCACAGCTATTCACAACTAGTAAATAGTCGAGAAAGCAAACAAAAACAGATGGATGTAGTAAAAGGAGAGAATATGTGGCAAATGAAGAGTTCCCATGCGAATAGAGTTACAAAGGAGAGTCTGCGCTGTGCTGCCATCACTCCTGATGCAAGAGACAGACTGACTCAATGAGGTTATTGATCCAGTGAGGAGCTATGCTAATCACCAGGCTGAATGAGCCGAGATTCAGTGTCCTTCACTGCGACTTTTAATCCGGGTCCCTCTCTTCACTTCTCTCTCCACACCCCCTCCTCCATCATACTCCATAGCCTCACAACACACAGAAAAACTCTTATCAATGACCCATCCACATCCATACTGCATGTTTGGTTTTTAGTCAGTTAATCATATTTTCGGTGTTATTCTTACGCTCTGGGTTAACAATTTATAAACCATGGGTTTTCTCAAGTGCCAGGGATGATTGTGAAATGGGATGCCATTCAGGCATGACATCAGAGAGATGTGACCCAGCTTTCACCCAGTTACACTGCAGGTGCATTGGCTCAAGGTAATCATGCCAAAAGCATCTTGCTAAAGTCTCCTGTGTTCAATACAGTCAAGAAATTGATTACTTTGAATTTAACGATCTAGGCTTATACACTCACCAGCCACTTTATCAGGAACACCCATCCACCTGCTGTTTTATGCATTTATCTAATCAGCCAATCCCTTGACAGCAGCACAATGCATAAAATCATGCAGATACAAATCAAGAGCTTCGGATAATGTTGACTTCAAGCATCGGAATGGGAAAAATTGTGATCTCTGTGACTTTCACTGTGGCATGGGCGTTGGTGCCAGATGGACTGGTTTGAGTATTT